>UXGD01000780.1:0-46556 GCA_900474315.1 Torymus auratus
TTGATTTTAAGTAAAAATGCTTCCATTTGATTAACATGTTAACCAACGAAGTTGGCCTATTTTCTAGCAGGGTATGTTATGCGGTATTACTCCGAATGAAATATTGGAGTTGACCGTCTTAAGCTCACAGATGATAATATTGTAAAGTTGTTATACAACTTTTTACTGTTCGAAAATGTGTTTCCATGTAGTTTTACAAATCCTTTTCTCTCAATCAGTATATATTTAAATAATTTTCGACTTACAAAAGAAACCAGACAGCAAAGGCAACCCTGCCATTTCGCGGTTAACAGGCATTAATTATATCCGATTACAATTAACCGCACGGCGAAACGCGCGACGGTATATTTTTCACGATTAAGTTCCCCGGGCTGAAGTGTCTCGCGCGCGCGCTTTCGCTAAAATCAAGGGCCGCATCGCTTATTAACGGCGGTCGGGCCGAATGAATCTTAATTATTTGCAATTTTACGGTAGGCGGAATGTAATTATAATACGGCTGCAAAGGCAAATGTCCCTCTCTCCCCCGCGCTCTGTCTCTCTTTCGCGCGGGGTCGCACTTATTCTCCTCGGCTGAGCCCTACACCCCCGCATCTGAGAGTACAGTAGGCCGCGCTCGGCGTGCGGAGCAGAGCGAGAAAGCGTTTCATCTGAAGCGGCGCGGCCGCGCGCGAGAGTCGAGCTCTACTACAGACCACTTAACTCATAAATGAGGAATTATTTCGACGTGTAATCGCGTATAGGCCCGAAAAGCCGGCTGCAATTAACGCTAAACGAGACTCGAGTCTCGCTGTGTGCATGTGTGAATCGATGACTCGCGACTGCCTATGTGGCAATGACTTGTTACACGAGTACCTCTAGAAGCTGTGTATGATCAAACATAAAATTCCACTTTATCTTTGTGCATTTCAGTAATTGTACGGGGGAAAATATACTTTTTGTTATAACGAATCGAAAACTGAATTATATATTTAACGGCAAAATCTTTCCCAACTCGAAATACCAGCCTTTTCAAGATATCTGCTATATAGAATCAGCCGGTGCTTAGGTAAAGTACACACATGAAAAAAAAATCAATCAAGCGCGAGGGAAAAAGGGGGCGAATGGAGGAAAGGGAGAAAGAGAGGAAGGGATAGGGGAGAAGACTGCTCTTATCTCGAATCAGTTTTTGCCAATTCTCGCTCGGCGCTAGCACACATACGTATTGTAAGGTTATCCGTCTATACGGTGGCGGGTGTGCGAACTCGCGGCAGCACAGCATATCGTCTCGACAACGAGTATACGCGCGGAGCGGACTAAAGGGTGTATGATTGATCGCAGCTTGGCATGCCAGATAATGCAATTTTATTTCATTTGATTCCGCGAAGGTAATTGCTGTTTTGGCGGCTC
This sequence comes from Torymus auratus, assembly GCA_900474315.1. Classification (NCBI taxonomy): domain Eukaryota; kingdom Metazoa; phylum Arthropoda; class Insecta; order Hymenoptera; family Torymidae; genus Torymus; species Torymus auratus. The sequence goes on from UXGD01000780.1 coordinate 1,387, forward strand.
TCTCTCTCCGTTAGCCTCCCCGCGAATGGACGAGCTCGGCGCGATGATGTATTGGCCCGATTGTCTCTCTCTCTTTCGCCCTCGCGCACGGCTGTCCCAGTCGCGATATTAACTCTCGCGCCATAGTTATCGCCCTGTATCTTGGGATAGATCGATCTCGCACCCTCAAAATTACTCGATATTAAATGTCTTTTGAAAGGAGTGCAGCGTTAATAGAAAAATAATTATAAAGAATCGGTATATCTTTCGCTATTCGGGGAAACCGGAGCTCTTTTGTTTACCGCATTATACGACATCAACAGAAGACTATATGTTCTCGAATTTAAAGCCATAAAAGGAGCGCTTGATTAGTTTGGAAGTGCGCTCGCAGAGGGAACGTATAGCACAACACAGTGCACACACACAGGGAGAGAGAGAGAGAGAGAGAGAGAGAGAGAGACAGTTAGCACGGGAGTTTTTGATGAAACCATAGCATGATTGATTATTAGCGTTGGCAAAAGTTCGCCGGGCGGGCCATAAAACTCGTGCGCTTGGCTTTATACCCGCAGCTCGTTTAGCGAAGCAATCGCGCGCGAGGCCATTCGCGAGCGGTAAACATCAACTTTAAATTCCAGATAAAAATCTTGATTTATTCGATCGGCCCGTCGCACGTGATCTTTTCAAACGGCGGCAGAATTATTTCGGCGACTTTTCTCCCTCCCACCCTCCGGGCCGCCCCCGTTGTTTGCCTCCGCTCGCGCGCACACATTTTAATGCGAATCGCACAAGTCGCAAACTCGCAGAAACTCCAGGGCGGCGACGGCGAAACTTGCCAAGTCAAAGGTCTTCGGTGCGCGGTGGTCGTTAGAGACGCAAAATAAATCCGGCAGCGAGCGAGTCGCGCTACTCGCGTTTCCGGCGACGCGCGATAAGTTCGTACCACTGCAGGCATCGGCATAGCGGCACCGGCGGCCATTGTTATTAGTATTATTATTGTTGTTGCGGCCACATCGACCGCGATCACTCAAACTCGTTAAAACTTTCGGCATTACCGACTACTTCGACCTGCATTCGCTCTGGCTTCGCCCCTCACTCCTTTTCCGTCTGCCGCGGCGGGCTCCTTTACTTTCCCTGCATTCGTGATGCCGGCGCGCCGATATTACGACCTTACGTTTCGCTTTTCCCCCGCTCGCTCAGCTCTCGCGCACTTCTAGGCGATATTAAGCGCGATGAAAACTCAAGATTTTAGGCAGGAATTCACGAGTTCAAAGCAAATATTTGATTAAAACTTTAGCAGACCACGCCGGGAGTGGATAATCGCTTTTTTCTTTTCGAACTCTATAGCCTTGTATAGGCGCAGCTGGGCTCCGATAGTGCCAAGTAGTCAAAACTGATCAAATATTTGACAAATCTGGGGAACAACAACGCGACACGTCCCCGCCTACTCTCCACGTCTGCTTTAAGGCGCCTGCAACTACTTATCACCACTCCACTGCTCGAGAAAGAAAAGTAAAACAACAAACGGCGCGCACTCGCAAACTAGCGCGTAATTACAGACATACATTAGGTGATCGTGAGCTCACGATGTATGCATAGACCCGGTTTTTTCCACGACAGGTACGCGCGCGGCCGGCTTGGCGGCAATTTTTCTGTGGCAAAACGCGCGCTCGTAAAGCAACTGTGCTGCCGGTGGCGTGCGAGCCGATGGAAAGAAAGTAAAGCTCCGCGTATAGCGGCATAGCGCAGGAACGGCTGGAATCCGGCGCGTTAATCGTCCCTCTCTGCGTAGGAGATATCCTTTGGCCTCCGCAGACGCCTACAAAACGCGAACGATATAAAAATATACGGCCAAGGCAAAAGTGGCCGGCTCTACATGCAGAGGTGAAACGGAAAAAGGGGAAATAAAAAAGGAGGGAGAGCTCATGGAATGTATGGAGATTTCGGAGTCATGCAATTCAACTATAAAACTCGGCGAGTTTTGCAGCGGCGGCGAGGCGTCGTGCCTCCCCCTCCCGCCCTCCCTTCCTTCCCGCCAGTTCTGCAGTTATTTACGGTTTGATTCGCCTTATCTCCAGCCATCCTTCTCCTCCGCTCGGCATCCTCTCATCCCCCGCCCTCGCTGCACGCGCGAGAAAGCGAAGGTCGTTCGTTCGTTTCGCTGCTTTCTCTCTCTTCCTCCCAGCCCAACAGCCTCGTTGCCTAAAAGCACCTTTCGCCGGTGGTGAGATAGCCGCCTAAAAGCGAGAGAGAGGGAGCGCTGCTCCTGCGTCGGATAGCCGCTTTTACTTCGCCCTCTTCTTCGGCTTCGTTTCCGCCGAGGCTGCGCGTCAGCTTCGTTATTACCGACTCGCCGCGAGCGCGAGCGCCGGCTGATTTATCGGCGCGGATTAAACATTCGCCACCGCGCGTCTAACGAGTCCGACGAAGCGATTTGTTTTTCCAGCGCGGTGAGAGCGAGAGAGAGGGACACAAGAATCGATCGCTTTCTCACTCTCGCGCGCTCACGCTAAATCTAAAGCCGGTAGTGGCTGATGCTTAACCCTTCGCTCGCCGATGTCGACGCCAAACGCCCGCGATCTCGGTCTTTTATGCCCGCGTGCAGCGGTTTATGGCTAAATAAACTCGATGCTATCTTCTTCCGTGTGCCAGGGCTATAATATTTTCCGATCGCGAGGATTCCGGATTCCTTCGGGGCAGTCCTGGATTCCTTCGTTTTATTTGAATTTCCGGAAATCTTTCAAGAGTGTGCATTCTTTTCTCAAGAAGCGCCGTCACGTAAATTTATATACTTTTATCAACGATTTTCTCTACAAGCAGACAGAATTCTTAATCGTTCTTTAGATACTTACTAGTTTATCTACAAATTCAGTATTAATCTTTTTGTTTTTGCCGAATCACTATCAGTTAAAAACATTTTAAGAAATACTTTATTAACAAATTTAAAATGATTATAGAAGCAAGGTTTGAATGACGCACAAAGTAATATTATGCAATCTGTAGTGCTGTTACAAACACCGACTTTATTAGGCACGGAAAGCTCGTAAATGCAAACTCATTTATTTTTCAATCACGATGTCTAAAAACAAAAGACAGTCAAGTACCTGCGTTTCACATCAGCACTGATCACCAATAAATGTCTAAACCAACCGAGTTAATTGAATCTCTCTCATTTGATTTAAAGGTAGCACTCTTGAAAGCCGTTCGAATGAACGACAATTTAATTACCATGCAAATCGCGACTCTCACAGTTTTTCCATCAGAAGCATTGGAATTCGCTTTTCTACGCTTATTCACGCTTGAACCGAATTCGGACAGCTCAGTTTTGTGCTCTGTTTTCAAGGGCTACATCATTTACATCCGAATGGTATACAACACGTGGGAGTATTCTCAATGTAAATACTTGCATCTCGTTAAGGTAACGCTATTCAGACAGTCACAATATTCGAATATTTCAATCGTTTACAACGTCGGCGGGTTCTAGAAAATTCTCCGAGGTTTTTGCTAGTGTTTATACAATTTTATAAATCGTTAGCAACATGTTTAAAATAAATGTAAATGCTCATCATTTCATACGAACAATTTTTCTTTTATTTGGTTACAATATTTAAAAGAAGTAATACAATAAATGATAATGTCATTTAAATCTTGTTGTCTTATTTACAAAGATATGTTTGTAGAATCAGCTATAAAATATATGTCATATTAATAAAATGTAACAATAATATAGATTATATATTAATTGTATAACTAAACAATAAATTACCTTGCATGCCTCTTTAGCTATAGAATCGTTGTCATCCTTTGCCGGTTCTCTATAACAAAACTCACCTACATTTTCACAAGTCAGTTTTTCCTACAACAGAAAGAATTTTATAGTAAAATTTATTTAATTTTATGTTAAAATAATTTGTTATTTATATTATGTTATTTACCTTTTCAATTAGATCTCGTACACTTTCATCTCTCCTTTTGACGAATTCAATTTCAGAAAGCTATTTAGAGACAAATATATTGATTTATTTTTATTTAAATTCATTTGAACACAATTTTAAATTATATATTTGTATGTATATATAAAATTCTTACGTTTTCCTGTTGTGGAGCACATTCTGAATAACTTAACAAAGTTAATGCAAAGAAAAAGAGAAATACTGAAACACAGCGACTCATGATGAGCGTAATTAAAAAAACTTGTGGTAATCACTAATATCGAAAAGCAACTGAAACAAATCTTAGATGAACGAAAATTTACATTTCATTTATAACTTCAAATACAGCACAATACACGTAAGATAAGATATTCATAAAAACGAATAATCATAACTTACACGTTTCACGTGTCAACTATAGATAAAACGGACTAAAAGCAGATATCATTTTTAAATAAGGTTATTCAATTCGTTCCGCAGTATTCATTACGTCAGATTGCGTGACGAAGTCATAAACTGGAGAAACGTACATACTTTTGAGGAATTTCGTATCAAGGCAAATAACTTCTTGAAAAAACATTGACATCAGCCTATTGTACTTATGATTCACGGATAAAATATGACCTTTATTGAACTCTTCGTAACATAATATAATGTGTTTCAAATTATAAAAGAAAGTTAATAGTACAAAGTATTTAATTCTAATTCTAAGTTTATTTGTACTAGATTAATTTACATACATATGATATCTGAGCATTATTTTGTTTGGTTATTAATACATTATTGACAAAGAAAAGAATTACAGAGATTTTATTAATTATAGGCCGATACTACCGCTGCCAGAAATTAATTAAAACGAAAATGGAAATCAGGGAATGCAAATCCAAGCGAGCTGCTCGTCGCTGAACAGCGATCCATCAGTAGGAATAGACGGCTGTGTCCCTTCAGTCCATTACGGCGTTCGCGAGATGGACCGCGACGGAGCTGCATTATATCTACACTGGAGCTTTGAAGACGGCTCTCGCATTCTCGGGAATACCGTCTGCTGAAGTAAACGATAAATAGACCGATGCCGCGAGAGAGCTCGTACAAGAAGATGACGCCGACGACGTCAATGACGGCGAGATGCTCCACGGAAGCGCCTCTCTTGCTGCTGTATATTTCGTATATATACATACGCTGTAATTGAATGCACATACAGCGTGGAGAGGCAAACGCAATCGTCCGACGAGAGGACGTCGAGCACCGCGGGAGCTTCCGTGAGTCTGATCTTACGGGCGAATTCGCCCGCTGCGTGCTTGTGCGTTGCGCTGCGTAATTACTGCCGACAAATTGATGACACGTGCATTGAAATTATTCGGGTTCTGCTTCTGCAGTGTAAATTGAGAAGAATTGTTTGATAGCGAATAATTTTGTGATTACTGGGAGGCTTTCTTGAAATACATTGCCGAGACTTGTGCCCTCGATGAGCGATGCACGAGTTAATATGGAATCGTCTTAGAGCTTCTGGAGAGGTGCGGAAGGGGGGGGGGGGCTGTCGGGGTGGTTTTCGCAGAAGCAAGTGCACGACGAGTATTTGAAGGAGTGCTCCTTTGGTTCCGGCGTCAAGCGCAGGACGACTCCGTGGCGTGCGGTGCCGGTTGGCACAGCTTTTGCTATCAGTTGGCTCTGGCAGGGAAACCTGCCTATCCATCCATATTACAATGCCGAGATATTAATTATGAGATATTATGATAAGCCGCGAACAATAAGCCCGTATTGAATAAGGAGCCCGATCCTCCCACGCGTTCTCCTGTTGTGTCTCCGCTTCCCCTTTCTCCCCCACGTCTTCCCTCTCTGCCGCACTCGAGAGTAAACTGCGCGTAAAAGCTCCTCTGCCAAAGCGCCAAAGAAACGAGATAAGAATTCCACAAGGAAATCCCAAAATACAAGTGAAAAACTAAAAATTGTCTTGTAGGTGTCTGCGAAATGTCTGATTTCAATGTGGAAACTCCCTATTCAAGAGAACGGGTATGTGCGGGATATATCGCCGTGCTAAGCTCGGGAATATCCGATTCCGTGCGCAATGTTCATTGAAAATTAGTAGAGGGAAACGTCGATGCCAGGTGAAGATACAAATCATAACGCGTGTCAGGAGGGGGCAGTCCGAAGACATTCGGCTCTTCTCCAATGTCCTCGGAACGGCGGCAAGTCGTAGAGCCCGTACAAGACGTACGTACGGAGGGAGAAATGGGAAGGGAAGGAAGGAAGGAAGGGTGTGCGAGAAAAGACTCGAGGAGGATCGATCGGTAGCAAAGCTCGGCGGACCCGGCGTGGTAAAGGATTCGTAATTACCCGGGACGGACCCGAGGATAAGGACTTCGCGGATCGCTTTACGACCTCTTGGACTCGAAGATTTACGGCGTATCGCCTACAACGAAAGCTTCGAGCACCGGGGGGCTGCTGCTGCTGCTGCTGCTTTAAGGGCCGGCCGCGTAATGCTCCTCTACTCTGGTCACTTCAAAGATCCCACCCCGCCTTTTGCACCCGAGGAAAGCCTCTTATCCGTGATTAATGAAATTCCCTGATTAATTTATGTCACGCGACATCTTTAACCCTAAACACACGAATACTTATATATTCCAGCTGATGCGTAGCACGTGTTCATCTTTATGGATTCCGAACGCCTATTAGATCTCGACGCCGAGACGAGCAAGGCTTCCGAATTCCCGAGATGCTGACAGATAGCATTCTGTGTTATTACTATCGGGTCTTGCGTGCTATATAATTCACTCGACGTATTCGCCTCTAAGCAAGATCGTTGATTACAAATAAACTTAAGAGAGGCGAAGCAGCTCCTTCCATATAGCTGCGCACACCGGGACCTTGTCGCTTTCTTGCGCTAGACGTAAGAGGAATTTCGGGGGTTAAAACAACCGACGGCACATTGTCTCGCTCTCGTCTTGTCTCGTTAAATTTTCCAACTCCTTTCGCTCTCGGCGTCTCGCGGCACTGCTTTCCCCCACCAGCCGCCCCGTTAATTTCTCATCATCCGAGCTTTGCTTCGCTCGATAGATTTGCTCATTGTTGAGCCATTAAGAGATTTCTCTCTCTTTCTCTTCTAACGAATACTATTTCTCGTATTTTGGAACGATAGCTGTTTGAGAAGGTCCAAAGGACAACGGCAATGCCAAAACGGCGAAAAACGGCGCAAAACTCCGGCTTCTGCCTCCCCCTCCGGCCTCGAGAAGACGAATTCCACTCTCGGCTAGCGATCTCGGCTCTCTCTCTCTCTCTCTCGTCTCGGGGATTTCCGCGAGGGATCTCTAATTCGATCTGCGGCAGAGGGCGGGCTCTCCGAGATCAGGTTCAGTATTTGCGTAACTGCGGATGCCTCGCATTCCCCGGTCTCTCTTGCTGCTGCTCTTGGCGTGGGGTCGATTCTCGGCCGCCCAACCCACGACTTGTCATTCACAATCGAAATCTGTTTTCTCTGCCGAGGCGCCGCGCTGCGAGGAATCGGCCGAATTCCTAAGACGCTCGCTCTTGTTTCGTCGAGAGCCTCGAGAGGCAGTGGACTGCGCAGCCTCACCTACTCTCGGACCTTGTCGCTCGCCTTCTTGACCCTCCCCGCAACAAAATTCAAATTCTTCTGACCAGAGTCCGAGCGCCTTGCGACCTTCTCGAGGACTATTGAAAATACCAATTTGACGCGGGTCCTACGAAGAAACGAATTTACGTGAAATCAATGACTTTGCTCTGACAGGTCAAACGTTACACAAAATTTATAAATACGTGCCATATTGTTTGAATAACAAATTAGAAAACTACTATGAATATAACAATAATATACATGTTTCGTGGCAGAGAATTTGCACGAATCCTTTCGAATAGTTAATGAAATGAAGAATCATTTTTTGACTAATGCTAATGCGCGAGCCGGAAAACGACGTAGCAATTAATTTTGGGAAAAGTATATTGGTTTAACAGAAAATTACGTGAGTCGGGGAGGGGAAAACGAGAATTTGAATGACGTCAAACGAAATTATGCATTGTGTACAAGCTGAGTAGGGGAAATTCTATTCTTCATTGCAGTTTATTGTATTTTCCACAGACGAGCGGAAAAGTCTTTTCAGCGTGCGTCGCGCGTCGTTCGAGATGCACGGGGAGAGTGAGAGAGAGAGAGAGAGAGGCACTGGTAGGAGTGGAAGCTATTACGCAGATGCAATTCGAAACGAGAGAAACGTATGCTACATTTATTAAAGAGATTGCCTCGAAAGATTGCTGTTTTGCGCATGGCTACGTCCTTGCTTACACCGCTCCTGCAGCCGACGAATCTTTTTGTCTCTCTCTCTCTCTCTCTTTCTCTCATTCGCTCTTTCCTCGTTTCCCTACTTTCCCACCTTCTTCTTTATCCTTTTATCTTCGTCTCGCATTTTCCTCTTTCTCCTTTTTCTGTCCCATTCGTTCTCCGTCCCTCCCTCGTTCGAAAGTTGCCTCACTATCTGCCTCTTTCCCTCTCTCTTCCATATCATCATTATTATGTCGGCCCCGGCGAGCTGCAGCAGGCATTCGAATTACGCCGTCGTTTATATTCAATTTGTTTCTAGAAATTACAATTTGTCGCGAATCGGCGCGCGGGAAGCGAAGTAGGAGGAGGAGAAGGGGGCCGCGAGGATGGGAAAATAGGGAGTCTCTCTGTGCCTCTGCTGCTGCTACTCCCGCCCTCCCATCCCACGCTCCCGACTTCGCCCGCTTGCTTCCAGGGAAACTCTCTCTGCTTTCGATAATCGCTCGCAGCTGCGGCAACGGCGGCCCGACTAAGACACAGCCAGCGACAATTAAAATCCTACTCGACGGTTTATTGTTATTTTCGTAGGACACAGCGAGAGAGCGAGCCTTTTCCCTCTCTCGCATTCGAGAGATCTCAGGCGATTCTCTTTGACGCAAATTACATATAGGAATCGCGAGAAAGAGAGCTTTTCTCGCCGACACACGCACGCGCGTTCTCTCTTTTCAGCCTCCTTTTTCCCCTTAATTAAGACGCGCATCTTAATGAATCATTCCCGCAACTCCATGCACGTGTCGCGTTGGTATACCTATATACGTGTACGCGTCGAAGAAACGCTCGGGCGCGCGTGCTCGACTTGTCATTCACATGTGACTTGGCCCACAAAAGCGCATCGGTAATTATGATGTAAAGTTAATAGGAGAAATTACTCGGCGTCAAAGCAGCAGCTCGTGGCTCGCGCGCGGGCGCGCGTCACCGAGCACAAATTACAAACCCCTCGGTTGCTGCCGACTGCCGACTGCCGACTGCCGACGGGGCTGCGGCCTCCTCCTAGTCGTGCGAAACCACCAGCGCGCGCGGCGCGGGGATCGCCATTAGCGAGCAATTTAGAATCATCCTCTGCGAGACATCAGAAGAAGCCGAATTCCCTCGCAGCTTTCCTTCAAAAATCGCTTATTCAACCTTATAATTTCATTAACTCCACATTGTCTTTCCTTTCGACTAATTATTTCTCTAATCTCTCCCTCTCGCGCGCCCTGTGTACTGTGTTATTACGTCGTTTATACACAAATTTCGAAGCAATTTTGAATAACCACAGGAGAACGCGAATACATCAAGCGTCGGATTAACATTTCGCGCGCTAATGGCGATAAGTAATAAAAACTTTGCGAATATATAGCTGTGCCGCGTAAAGAACTCGAATTTACATAGGGATCCTCGAATTTCGCTCGAGACATAAATCGAAACACAATCATCATTTGAAGCCCGAAAATTACACAGGCCGCGATAAAAAGTATACGAATATAAAGAATCTTCAGCTCGCGAGCGCTAGCTGTGGCACACACGCGAGGTATAGATTTTAGGATTACACAGCCAGGCCGTTCTTTAAAACACAGTCTCGGAAAATATTCATGAACGATATTCCGCCAGGGCGTCGCGTTCGAAGTTAGAAAGAGATAAATCGACGGCGCGCACAGCCCACCTGCAGTAGTAACAGACACGTAGAAAGAGACAGAGTCGATAAAACACGGCGAGGTAAATGCGCCCCGGCACTCGCGGTCCCCCCGCGCGTCATAAAAGAGCCTCCCCCGCGTGTGTGTGTGTGCATGGTGTAGCTTTAGAAATATTGGTTAGATTTACATATTTTACGGTAAAGAGAGCGAGGCACCCCCAAAGAAAAGCTTCGGCATCGCCGCCGCCGGTGGCAAATGGGAATCCCAGCTCTGTGCGCCTTGAATGCGAGCTGCGGCTTCAGAGATGCTAAATATTAATACCTACTAGTGTTCCTTTTATGCTCTGGCGCTCGCTCGCGATCCCGCCACCGCCGCAGCTCTTATCGCTCTTTGGTAACGACCCGTTTTTCCCCCTTTCCTTACTCCCCTTTCCCTTTTGCCCTTTTCTCATCCGCGCTCCACCTTTTTTCCGCGTGCGCGCTCCGGTCGGCTGTCTCCTTTGCCACCCGTGCTACCGCGAATTCCTTTCGACATTATCCCGTTTGTCGCCAGCCATAACTGCCCAGGTCAACATGCGTATACACGAGGATTCTAAAGTATGTAAATTCATTCATTTTCAAGATTTCATACTCGACTAATAAATACGCGCATGACAGATCAAATACTTAAATGTAATTAAAAGCTCAAGCAATATAAGGAAATTAAGTGCACCTTGCCACACAGGAGCCACACGAGTGCGCGCGCAGCACATCGCGTGTTGTCTATTTAATAAAGTTGATTCAGACGCGTTCGTTAAGCTCTTTTTTTCTCGACGATTCCGCGACGATGAAAGAAAAGGGTTGGTCTTTATGTGGGAGAGAGAGAGAGAGAAAGTCCCGACTTGCGAGGTGCCCGCATAAGCTGCACCGCTGCAAATAAGGCAAATACTCGCGAATCTCAGGCACAAGGGCTCAACCGTCGGGGAGAGTGTATTAATAAAAAAAGAGCGGAGGAGAAATAAGCAAAACAAACGAGCGAATAAATATCCTGACAAGGAGGCCCGCGAGAAGGTATAGCGTCAAGTCAAGTGCCACCGACGTACGGCTGCGTGCGCAGAATGCAAGAAGGATAGAGAGGCGCGGAGGGATAAAAGAGGGAGCGCCAAGGTAAGGGGGAGAGAGAGAAAGAGGCAAATGTCGCCACGAAAGAACATTTTAATTAATATTATTCACTTCTTAGCTTGACGATCAAACGGCTCTCCACTCTTTCTCTCTCTCTCTCTCTCTCTTTCTCTTTCCAGCGCGGTGCACCCTGCGGGAGAGTGACGAAAATGAAAGGAGAAAAAAGTACGAAGAAGCACCGTTAAGTATAGGCACACGCGTTGAAAGCCGAGATAAATGTTTTTAAGAATGCCGAAATTAATTTGTTGATCACAGTACAACAATTTTACCATTTAAAAGGAAATTTCTCTGGGCTCTGTCCTTATATTGATACAATCTACGGATGTATAAAAAAATCAATTCGATGAGAATACTATGATTTATCGAGGATACAAGAGGACATAAGAGACAGCCAGAGAATCGAAAGAAAATTGGAAGTCGGAAGGAAAGCGGCAATCGGTCCGTTCGATTACGTCGCGTGAATAGAGGCCAATCGGGCGCGCGGTAGAGTGCCAGGCAATTTCGAAAGTGGCTGCGACTCGTCGTAGTCGTCGTTCTCCTCGTCGTCTCGGGCACAGTCGCAGTCGGCGCGCTCGCGCACGGAAGAAAAGGGAAGAGGGAAAAACGTAGGTGGCAATTTACGCAAGATGGTGTCTATTTGACAAACGATCGAATTCCCCCGTCGCCGTCCCGCTCTCTCCGCCACGTGGAATAGTACGCGGCGAGAAAAGACGGCGGCGGTGGTTTTTATTCTTCGAGAGGCGCGCATGTGAGTCTATGCGCGTGTGTATACGTGGGGGGTTGAAGAAAGAGGAAGAGGAAAAGACGGCTCGCGAGTGCGCGCTTTGAATACATTTATGCCTGCGCGCTCACGCGCCCGACTTACTACTGCCGTCAGTAATATTGGCGAGCCGCGTGATGGAAGGCGACGGATGATACATGGCGAGACGTCAAACGCGACGTCTTATCTTTTAGAAAATGAAAAAAGCCAAGCGGATGTGGAAAATGTTAAGATGAGAAATACACGTCGCGTACGTCAAATCCTTCTTTTTTTCAATAAGAGCTCGTGCTGATACAGAGCTTGCGGAATCGTTTCAAATAATTTATTAGTCGATAGAGATTTTCTCTACTTAATTATTTTCATCACATCAAAATGACTTTTTCTCTGCAATGAAAAATCTCTGGAGAAAATTAATCGAATCAAAAGAAGCCAAGGGTAACGAGATCGCGTCTCGTTTCGACGTCGAAAAGACCAATACGAAGACAAGATGAAGGAGGAAAAAACAAGCATTCAAGCTCGGCAGCGCTCGCGTGTAACGTCAGACACGTCAATTTGTGAGCTCTTTCCCCTTTTGTCGGGCGGTATATATACGGCCAAGTGGGAGTGAGAGAAGAAGGCGGAAGAGAGTCGGCTGCCGGCGGGAGTCGTGATACATATACACATACACACACCCCGGGAATCAGATTTTGATCAGCGGGAAATCGCATTGAATGCGATAACTCGAATCTAAGGGTTGGCCCGCTGCGAAGCCTCGTCTCTCACCCTCGCCCCAGTTCTTTGTATCAGCGACGTCAATAGCGCGAGCGAGGAAGACGGCGAAGAAGAGCAGTCGCAATGTATTACCGCGGATACATGCCTTTCAGCCGAGAGAGAGACACGACTACCCGACTGATTTTCCACTTGTGGGATATTCAATAAGGCAACAGTGAAAAGGAAGGCCTGAAGGAGGCTTCAATATATACCGGGGAGGAGAAGGAGGCCGGTGACGACGACATGGTCCATGGGGTGAGAGGGAAAAGGAGGCTGCGTGCGTGTCTGTACAGAAAAAGAGGAGCAGGCGCCACAAATCAGGGCCGCTCGTCTGCCTGCCATCCATCCGTCCCGCGTCTATCGACTCTCACATATACATACACAGCCCGTACGTATGTTCCATGCCTCGGAGCAATCGCGGTCTCGACCCCCTCGCCACTTGAGACCCCGGCACAGTGATAATCTTGTCCAAAGCGCGCGGGAGCTCGGCTCTCGCATTTCCATATCGTCGATGCCCTGAACATTCTCCGAGAATTCATCATAACTTCGAGAGCTCGCCCGATTCAGCGCTGAGAATCTAAAAAAGCGCGCTATAACTCAGTTTTGACTTGGCTGATGAAATTATAAGTGCGCTGAAAATAACGCGCGTCGCGCCGTACGTCAATACATTCTCATCAAATTATGCGCCGAGGTAGAGCGCGAGCGCACAGGGAACATTGCGACATATTTTCAAGTCGAAGTTCGAGAGGTTCGATGCTCCCCCGAGAAGCTCTCCTGTCTCTCTCTCTTGGCGCAGGGAAATAATTGCCGCGAGCGGAGGGAAACTTTCTAATTGAATGTCCCAGGGAAATCTCAATATGAAAATCGTCAGCGGGTAGATAGAAGAAAGATGATACGCTTTCCCCCTCCCTCTCCAAAGTTTCGTAGTGAAGCCATCCCAGCTTCCTCCCCTCTCTCTAACCCGCGAATTGCATATTCGAGCAAGTGTATACATGTGTACGTACGCGCGCGTGTATCGCGGGCCGAGCTTGCCAAAGACGAAAGATGAAAGGTGATGCAGTGCATAAAGGCTATTCTCAATTGCCGCCTCGTGGAGAGTGCAGCGGGACTAAATGTAAAAACTTCCCCCAGCCGGTCGGTCGGTCGACGCATTGCCAGTCAATGCGCCGCAACAACTTTGCGATGAATTCCTGGAGGAGCGTCGAGAGAGAAAGAGAAAGACTGCGGGTGCATGGATCGAGCGCTCGAGTGCTCGTGTATGTAGCTGAACGCGGCCGGCAGATAATGTACAAAATGCCAACGCGACTTCTGTGTGAATGCGCCGTCCGAAGATCAAACAGCAAACCTAAACCGCTGTTTGTTTTTCATCACGCCCCTGATCCTTTATGCAGCCCTCGTTTTATTCAGAATTTAGGTTAGGCCTCTCACTAGCTCTCTCTCCTCCCTCTACGTCGCCTCTATACGTGTGTCCCCGGTACTTGGCGCTGATACACACGAGAATGCACGCGATAACCGGACTTTCGTGTACTGATAGCCTCCCTAGTTTCCAAAAGCTTCAGCTCATATTAAATGCTCGAGATAAAGCTCAACTCCAACGACCTACCTTCTTCTAAATTTAATGTAAAATTACAATTGACTTATTGAAGATGAAATGTATAAAAGTAAAAGATATTTTCCAGAGCCCTGGGAGACATTCGGTGAAAAAGATTGCATCGAAGATCGGTTGGGGCACTTTGGGATCTAGACCGCAGCGCGAGGAGAAAAGTGGGATAGCCATTGAAAAGCCACTGGCGGGGTAAAAAGTATTCCAGTTGCGCAGCGAAAGAGTCATATACACGCAGACGCTTTTCCCGGAAGGATGGAGAAGTAGCGAGCGAGCTGTGGCTGGAGGAGGAGGAGGTTGGACCGACGGGGGTGGATTTCCGCGTTATCCCCATATAGACAAAGTATCCGAGAGCATTATCTTCGTGCATAATGCATGCACAGACACACACCGGTGGAACCAACCAACCGCCACCCCCTCCACTTACTCCGCTTTCTCGCCTCTTGTTTTGCCGATTCGCAGAACGCCTCCACTCGCCCTCTTTCTCTCCTCTCTCCCTCTTCTTTTCCATCTTTCTCTCTTCTTTCTCCCTCTCTCTTGCTCACTTACCCCTCTCGCAGCTTTCTCTCCCTGGCAAGTATTTCGTGTTATTTTATTGTGTTGCGACTCAATAGTAGCTCCCTCCGCTTCCAGCATTACGTATGCTCGCGCGCTTCTCCCTCTCTCCACCACACACGAAAAAACGCGCTTACGGCTGGCTGTGTGAAAGTCGCTACTCCCGATGTACGTACGAGTTACTTCTATGCTCGTGTGCGTGTATGCGGCAGGTAGAGGAGAGGAAGATGCGGCGGAAGGATTGTGCGAGTAGCGGACGGCGCGCATAGGAGCTTATTCGATACATAGGGAAAAAGAGAGCGGGACGAGACAGAAGAACTCCTGCTCTATAGCTTATACTGCTGTGTGCGGAGTGCGGTCGAGGAAAGAAGCGGAGAGAGGGAGAGAGATGCCTGGAACGATACGTGCGCCGGCGAAAGAAGAGGACGGGAACATTGGGCCGGGGGTGTACATGCAGATATACACCGAATACTTAGCATTAAGTATTCAACGCAAGGGGATCACGTATTATCGCCGAGTCCCTGTACGCCGCGCTCGCGCACGCTTATTTATTGCTATAGCAGGTACATATTCCGAGAGGCTAATACAAAAAGAACGCTCGCGCCGCTGTCGTTTCATCGGGCACGTATACCGCCTTTCATCTCACGACTCCTACAGTACTCGCTACATGCACGAGATAAAAAGTTCATTTCCAAATCCACGTGTATAGGCTGTTGTTCGACGACTATGCGTGCTATAGCTGCGAAAAAGTTCGAGATAATACACACAGCGAGAAAGGTCGACATAGGCAGTTCGAGTTTTACTAGCACTTTCGCTTTCGCCTTGCGTATGGGCGCAATGAAAGTAAGGTGAAAGACGAGCGGAGAAGTTCCTTAGAGGAGCGGATCTCTCGGTACAGAAAAACAGAGGGAAAGAAAGCCAAGCTCTTTACGAGGAACAATGGCGGCTAACTGCTGGGGACCGATAAATAAAGCCCACCGAAGAAATACGAGCGATCATTAAGTTATGAGCCGGGCACCCCCAGTTTCCCCGCCGTGGCCATGTATCATTGCCGGGTTTTCCCGCGGGAAAAACCGAGCCTCGCTTAGCACGCCTACACCGAACGCGTATACGGCTTTAATCTATATTCGATCCTCGCGTCTAATTAAAGCCTTCTAATCGCTGCGCGAGCTAATCAATTTGTTCCTATTACGTGCGACGCAGAGTCCAAGTGCTTGTACAAATATCAGCTGTGCTTGATGATCTGTGTCAGGAATATATGATTGATCGGCTACGTGATATTTATTACCCTTATCGAATTGCAAAGAATGTTGGCATTATCAGTTTGATTGATAGCTGCGCGCATATTATAGTAACAGCACTTTTATATGTTCAATAGCAATAAATTATCAATGAGAAAGGATATTTTTCTTTCGCAATATAAACGGCAGGGGCGAAAGAGGAACGGGAAAGAAAGCTGCAAGCTCGTATCTCAGCCGGCTAAAATAAGAATAAGAGCCAGAGAGAAAGCCTCCGGTAGGAAAAGCTTCGAAAAGAGAGAGAGCGTGCACGTGTACGCGAGAGGGAGAGGGAGGAAGAGTGGCTTTCGGAAAGAGGGATCGGAAAGCAAAGAGGGTGGAGGCGCAAAGAAGTAAGCAAGCTAGAGGACGCGAGCTTTCCTCGCTCTTGTGATTTCGCCGGGAGTGAGCAAGAGGGAGAGGAGGATGGGGGGCTGTTTCGCAAACAGTTAGGAAGCGGCTAACGCCAAGGATAAAGTGGTATCGGAACGAGACGATCGTCGAACAGATGCCGGGCCATAAAACAAGCCGCTAGCTTTCCAACCCCCCGTATCGCTGCTGCTGCTGTGTATACGCCAGCGGAGAAGCAAGCCAACTAGCCTTTCTCTTAATGGCCCAAGACAAACTGCACTTTGGCCGCGCTGCTGTGGCAAGTGCGCACGGATCGTTATGCCACTCCTATACTATTGGCTCATTTATATTATAGTGTCAATAAACATGTCCTTCGGAAATAAATAATTATATTTCAATGAAATAACGTAAATCCTAAAAGACAGGTGATTATAAAAAGACTAGAGCGATCAGTGAATCGAAAAGACATCGACCTTGATCAGAGGCGAAGCCCTTTCGAGCCCCAACTTTCTCTCCTCGCTCGCTCGCAGCTGTATTTGTATAATACACGTGCGGCGCGCGGGTTCACGCGTCCGCGAGGCACTGATCTGAATATATGAATAACATTGCGGATGCTAACAACCGCGGCATATTGAATGTCTACAGACGTCTGCGCGACCCAACTCTATATACCAGTAGCACCACCCCCTCGGCCTTGATTACGAGAATCTGTAACTTGGTTAACGATCGCGTCTGCGAGTGCCGGCGGCTGCGCTGCTCTTTCTTGCCGCCCCCCTGACCCCCGCCACTTCGCCGTCCGCATTGACTGCTCGATTTTTTCCCACCGAACCAAATTATTACGGAATATTCAAAGGAAAGCAGTGTAAATGCATTTTCAGTCTAGCAAAAATCCAAAAGTAATAAAATATGTATATACGATATTAGAGAGAAGCGATGAAAGGAGACAAGAATGAAAAATACACATGGTACAAAAGTTGCATCTTAGCACTCGAAAATGTGGCTTTGAATAGCAGCGCAGCAGCGAGCAGCAGTCTATAGAAAGCAGGCGGCGACAATAGCTCTCTCGCCCGCGCATACAGAGACACGCGCGTTAGGTACCTATATCCCGGGCGTTATTCGTGCATTATTGTCGAGGACCGCTCTGTGGCACATAACGAACTCGACGACGTGTCGCCGGGCCGCAAATCAGCGACACGCCAGTCATTATATTCCTCCAATGCAATTCGAAATTCTTTCATTCTCTGCCTCCGACGCGAGAGCGAACGCGCAAGAGAGCAATCGGGGAAGCGAGAAGGAGAGATAAATTGAAAAATTGCGCGCGAGGGCGCGTTCGCGCAAGTGTGTACTTGTGTGTGTGTGCAGGCGGGATCGATCGAGGCGAGAGAGAGAGAGAGAGAGAGAGAGCAAAATTAGGAGTGCGCGCGAGAGCGAGAGGGTCTTGATTATTTGTATTTTGTGGGGATTGTGCACTCGAGTGCGGCCGACGCGCAGCCACAATGTCGGCCGGGCCAGATAATGACGAGTCGCTCGCTCGCACGCGCCTGCGCAGGCAGCCAGGGAATACAAACGAATATGCCACGAAGTGACACCTCTCAATGACTCTCGTTCGCTCCACTCACTCTATCTGCCTGCGCCCTCAATGAATCCGACACTTCTGCAATAATGGCGATGCGATGAACCCCTTGTTTTTAATGAGAAATAACGGTCCGAGATGCTCTCTCCACTCTCCGCCCGCGCGCTGCAAGAGTGCATCGCTGCTCCCATCACTGCTGCTATTGCCGCCGCTGACGCTGGGTTTTGTTATTTTCCTTTCTTTTTGCGGCTTTTTTCTCTGCTTTTTGTTTATCCTCTCGCTGATACAAAGCCGCTTTTTCGGCGCTCCCTTGCTGCTGCTTCTGTGCCTCTCATTCTTTACAAATTACAATCGCGTTTCTAATTATTGCCAAGATTCGATAAAATGACGTAGGGGTCCCCTTTCTTACTTTTTTTCTTCATCTAAAAATATGCTTTGAAAATAAAGAGAATGTTTTCTTTGAAAATTGATTTTAGTCGCAAAGGGGACACACGTACAAGTTCATTCAAGTATATTAGAATAGCAGAACGGAAGCGCGAGTGAAGTGAATCGAGAGGGTTTATAGGGGGCATGTAGATCATCGCTGCGTATATATATCGGGGTAACGCTTGCTGGCGTATATACGAGTGCAGAGCCGAGTAATGCGATGAAACCGAGTGAATTTTGGACGGACAGCCGTCGGCGCATCGGCGCAGCTCATAAACACGTCGTAGCCCAAAGCCATATTGACTACTATAAGCAGCGAGGAGAGCGCACGCGGCTGTTGCTGCTGCCCCCGCCGCTGTATTCCGCTCGGCTCCCGCGCACTGATACTCGGCTCGCTTACTCTACACCACGCCGTAATTACCTGTACCCTTAATTATCTATCCAATTAGCCCGAAGCTATTATGATTAAACCTATACTGTAAGTTTATAATAACAATTAGTCGGCATCGATCGGCCCGAGATGTATACGCTAATTCGCACTCGCCACGCGCGTATAATCATTTTCCCTCGCTCGATAGTGTCAAGATTGCGCGCGAAAGTCGCAAATAAAATCCGTCCTGGTTTATGTGCATTGCAGTGGCTGCTGACGCCTTAATCCGAGCGAGACGCTGAAAAAAGTCATTTAAACGCGGCTAAGGAAGGGGGAGTAATAAACATTAGCCGTCTAACCGAGAGCACGGGCACGCTGATCAAACATATCCCAGCGTCGTTAGCTCGGCAAAGCGAGCGTGACACGTAATTAAAGCAGAAATATGGCTTTAGTTAATTTAGCATTGCACAGAGGAGCCGCGTAGCCAAGGAACGTCCGCCACTATACTTGTCGCTGCTTACACTCCCCTTGAGCATGAAAATCGCGAATTTTTCTACTCAAGCGCGTGTGCTAATTACTAATTGCGAAGGAGCGCCCCCCCTATACTCGTATACGTTGCTGAAAAAACGGCTGTTTTGTCTCGGCGAGGAACGAGCGGATCGTTAAGAGGTCGTTAAGATTTTTCCAATAATTACCGGTAATTACGCTCGCGAGTTTGTTGCAGTTTAAGGAATTTCTTGCACGCGTGGAGGGATCGGCTCATCGCCTCTTCGCGCGCACCGATAATCATTTCCGTGAGAAGGAATTATTAGTTCGTTAGGTTGAAAAAGGCCCTGCTGAGTGTGGATGGCGTGCAACGAGCCAAACCCACTCGACAACGGCTCATTTTTGCATAATGCTCGCGCGCCCCCGTAAACTCGCTCGTGCGTGTGCGCGTCGATAATTTAATTACCTTGCGTATAATAGTCTGCGACCACGTTCGGATGAATATTGATACTCGAACGCGAGGAGAACGGCTTTCAATCAACAGCTGATAAATATCGTAAATTTTTATTGTGACATTACTCTTTTTTTTATATTTAATCAATGATACAAACGTATATTGATGGCAAACCTAGGTTCAAATGACAATAGAAATTGATTAATTTATTACATATTATGTTAAAAATTTTCTATTCCAGACACATTGCGTCGATTTGTAAGTGCTGCACTTTGTTATTGATTCTCATTTATTACCAGCTTGTGGGTTATTTTTTTTGTATTTTGGTATTTCTTTTTTTAAAGTTTCAACAATGGTATCGCTGCTCTTTTTAGCTGAATCACGGAATCCTTGCCAAAATGCATCTTCTTCACCTTTATCCTTAAAAAAGGTAAAAAATAATATACACATAAGGAAGCCACTTTTAATTTATATACAACAATTGAAACTTACTAAGTGCTTCTTAAGATCTTTGATGTCTACCGTTTGGCACTCCCCATTTTCAAGCACACACATCACTATTAAAAGTGATAATAACAACGTAATCTTAATCATAGTTATATTATAAATTTAAACGTAAATCAAAGACGCTCACTGCAACCAGCACAGAGGCTTAAATGACAATCGGCACCTTGGAAAAGCTAGAGCAGCTGTGGAGGAAAGATCGTTAAAAAAAATGAATGCAGCAGTAAAGATAAAGCTAGAGTGCAGTGCGAGCAATCAATCAAATTTTCCAATTAAAACCTATGCTAATAATCTTCACGCATTTGACCATTGATTTAGCTCTGCAGAAACGTGCGATGGTTGTTATATATGTGAAAAGAAAGGGAAAGGAAAAAAGTAGTGAATGGAAGGAAAAAACAAAAGCACGGATACGCGAATGCGCGATCGACAGGCGTAGCAAACGGTCTTACACACGAAATCTACATAAGGTTGCTTTGGGGGAGGAGAGCCGATGAAAGAGAAAATAAGCCCGCGTGGAAGGGCCTTTGGTTGGCGTATGTAAAAGAGCCGATGTCAGAGAGGGCCAGCCCCGGGATTCTGCAGGAAGTTAGACAAAACGCGATATCCCGCGGTCTTCTGAATATTCTGAATCGATTAAATAATCGAAGCCTGCCATCTAGCCGCGCCGCGACTGCCGCTCTCTTCTCTCTCGGTCGTTCAACGGCCGCGCACGCGCGCCTACACACACGAGTGCGCGCACAAAGACGCGGGGCTAACCGCGAGAGTGGCCCGGCAAAGGCGCGTGTGTGTGCACGCGCCCCCGTATATACCCAGCAAAGACACGCGGGAGAGAAAGAGAAAAAACAGAACGAGCGGGAGAGAGAAGGAGCGCACGGCACACACGCGAGCTCTCGTTGGCGTGCCGCCGCCGACGACCCATTCACTCGCTTCCTTCTTTTCATATTCAAATAGTCCATTGACGCTTCAATGAATAATACTCAATGATAAATTTGTGGGCGTATTCAGGATGGACCGCGAGGAAGCGAGAGAGAGAGAGAGAGAGAGAGTGAGCGAGAGAGACAAGAAGAGATTAGAGGAGGAGAGCAGGGCGTATGAGACCTTGAAACTGAACGCGCGCACACATGAGAGTGGAGATCGAAAAAAGGCGAATGCGGCGTGGAAGAGCGCGTTATTCATGTGCAGAATGTAAATACGCAGGAGTCGACTTTTTTCCCTGGCCCCGGCAACTTTTTTTCCGTCTTCTTATATGTGCACGCGCGCGGCCTCTCGAGAGTACCTGCATGGATTTTTTTCGAATGCGAATAATTATAAAACGCATTAATATGATTAATTCCTTTAAAACGCCGCCTCGTCGAATGAGAGCCGGCAGGCTAATTCAGAATTTTCAGCGCATTCAAGTGCACGTGTGCTCGCCCTTAAATGCTGAATTAGATAAAAGCATAGGGATTAATTAATCCCTCTGGAAAGCTTCAGCTTGAGTTATTAAAAGTGCTTGTACTTTGGCTATAAAAAGCAAGTCTGGCATTTTAAATCGAAAACGCATCTGAATCGAACGTAATTAAGAATTATATGTTTCAAATCGGCTTAGTCGAATCGAGAATAAGACAAGAGGGAAGGCAGGAGAGGAAATCCTAGGGAATAACACGGGCCAAGTCGCTCAGCGATCGGAACTCGTTATTTCACACGCACGTACACATCTCTCGCGCAGCAGGAAGATTCGGTTCGATTGTAGGGAGAGAGAGAGAGAAGGACTTAGCGTAACATCGCGCGTTCGGCTAAACGGATCGCGCTCACGACGACGACGGAAGACGCGCGCGCGCGGCGGCGAGTGATTTCGAGAGGGTCCAAATAGGATTGTCCGCACCATCGGCTAGGAATCCCATCAAGTGTAGATCGTCCTCGCAGCCCCCGTGGGTTAGGCGCGAGGCCAGCCCCAGCTAGTTATAGAGTTTATAATAAGGATCGGCCGTGTATAACACTCGCGCGCTACCGCCGCCGGCCTATATCTATTTATCGGGTGAAAATGTCTTCGGACCAAATCCCCGTGAAATACGGCAGCGCTGAGCTGCCGAACTCTTGCTTCATCGGCTATTGTCTGTCGTTCGTGGCGGCTGAAGCTCCGCGGCTCGGAAATATCGAATGCCGCTGCTGCAGGGAGATTAGACGATGCTTTTTCAGAAGGATTACATTTTCAGCTATCTTATGTAACATTGTAAATGACTCGGCCCGCGTGTGCGATCAAACGGTTGGCTATAGTGTAGGTTACAACACGCGCGCGTGCCTCCATTATCGAGGCATTAAAAATTACAGAAAAGGAGAACGCGGATGGTCTTCCCACTCGCACAGCAATAAATATCAAAGCGCGTGCGTTAAAAATTCAGTGCTGATTACCGGCGAGCTCGAGCTTTTAAACCAATCGTTTATTTTGCTCTCGCTCTCTCTTTCTCGTTTACCCATCAATTTTCGCTAACTTTTCAAACGACTCAAGCGGGGCGGGGAGGTGGCAGGAGCTCCTCCACAGCAAAGGGGCGAGGGAGAGAGAAGGAGGACTCGATTTGCACCGCACGCCTCTCCTCTCGACGTTGGCGCAAGCGAATTAAAACCCGATCAAAGTTTATAAATTGACGTTTCAATATTCAGGAAGGAGAAAAAGAAAGACGGACGCCAGCGCTCGGCTCCTTCTTCGCCCGGGGTTGGGCGTGACGGACGAGGATCTTCTTACTCCTCCGCTCTCTCGCTGGCTCGCTCGCTCTTCTCGAGAGCATCGGCCGCGTCGTTTATTGCATTTTCGATGAGATGAGCCGTGGAAGACGGGAGAGGAGAGAATCGCCTTTAAGAAACAACAAAAATTATCGAGTTCCCCGAGAGAAAGAGAGCTCGGCGATCAGCGCGCGCGAACCCCTTTTCTCACTTGCTAATATTAATATCCTTTTCATCCGTAGGCACTGCCGGGAATGAGCTTTTGATTCGAGACCGCTCTAAGCGGTTTCATTAAGGGAAAAAATAATCCATCCACTCATTCAAACTTGATGCGCATGCCAATTAATCCTCTTACTAAATAGCAATATAGATACCAATCTTCCGTCATTCAAAATACATCAACGTTTATGCAAAAATACATCATCGCTGCGATGTTTTAAAGATATTAAACAGCTCCCTTAAAGAAGAAAAAACGTTAACGTAATAAATCTCTGTGAAAAACTATTGTCAAAGGCATTTTGGTCTGCTGGCAAAGGAAAAAATAATGGGTCTTTGTGATAAATTCGATTCGCGCGAGCGTGAGACACTGAGAGCGGGCTGGCGCGAAGTACAAGGAGTTAGATGTAGATAGCCTGTCCCGCGGGGTCTATCTGCAGCTTGGGAACGTCATAGCTAGATGAATACCGGCGCACACACGAAATTTCTCGGGCACGAGTGTACACAAACAATCGGGCCTGCAGCGCTGAAGGCAAAGAGAGGAGGCAGGTATATGCAGAGAGGGAGAGAGCCCAGCGATAGTCCGCAGCGGACGTCTTGCACAATAGCTCGCTTAGATATATATATACGTATAATGTATATATTCCGCTGCGGGGTTACGCGATCGCGCGGCATTATCTAGCGATCGGCCATTTGAATGCGCGGGCGCGAGCCTCGCACGGCAAAGAAAGAGCGGGGCGAACGAAGAGGTGGAGGAGAGAGAGAGAGAGAGAGATCCGGGACCGATGATCGGCGCACGCGGCCACGCATTTAAATATTAGCCTCCTACGTCGCTCCCTCCTCCCTTTTGAAGGATCGCAGGTGCATCATCCCGCGCGGGAAACACTCACAAGTGAGCCGAACCCGCCCGCTTCGCGAGATCGTTTACTCTCTGGGCTACCGCCAGCAGCTAAGGAGCCCTCTCTCACTCTCTTTTCTTCGCGGGCGCGCCCCCTCGCTCCTTTTCGCCGAGGAACAAATAACCGATCGCACGAGCTGGCGCATCAGGGAGAGAGGGAGAGAGAGAGAGAGAAGGTCGAGGGAAGAATTAGCTGGACGCGATCGTCAAAGGGGTTAGGGGAGGCGCGCCCATCATCATGGGAACACACACTCTGTGCGCTCTTTGCGCGTACGCCCTAGGAAACGAACCCGTCAGATGCTTCGTTTTGATTTCACGTTCCGGCGAGCCGAGTCTTTTCATCCTCTATTTAAGGCCGTCTTCTTTTGCTTCGCCGTCTTCCCCGACAGAAACACCAATTTCTTTTTCTCCTGTTTTTTATTTATGCTATAGCAGCTGCCTGCACATCGCCTCTTTAGACTGACTCGATCGTTTTGACCTTTTTATTCAAAAGCGCATCTTTCCCCGTTCTCTATCAAGCGAGCGCGGAGAAATTGCGGTGCGCTTCCTTATTATCCTTTTTTTGATTGAGACGTTATAAAGTTACAGGTCTTGAAAAAACGCTTTTGATTCGCATTATAATCGCGTGCGTCTGATCTACGGATTTTGGAGAAGCGTGTGGGATATAGGTGGCACTTTTCGTGGAGTGAAACCGTGTATTAAAACCGAATTTGGTGCCGAATTAGGCTTAATCGACAGGAGATGTGACTTTTTCTAGAGTAGATGATCATCGGTATGCGGCAATTTGACTCACTTATATTCTCATTACACAGGAGATAGCTCTCGCTTCGCACGGACCGAAGCGCAAAGTGAATAGAAGAAAGGCAGAGAAAAGCCCCCTGCTATCTCTCTCTCTCTCGACTTATTACGTATTAATATGTTTCCGTGAATTCAGCTCCGTCAACGGCAGACGCGCCAAAGGTGCAGAAAGGGACACAGGAGGGACAGGGACTGCCCAGGGCGTCCCGCGGGAGATGAGGCAAAAGAGGCACTCGAAAGAGAAAGAGAGAGAGAGTGAGAGTGAGCGAGCACGTTGCTGATGAGAAAAATTAGCAGATATAAAAGGAGGACCATCGCCGCGGCGCAGAGCCACGATTATACAAAACAAATGTTACAATGATACAGTCGAGAGAATCCTTTATTAAACCTTTATCCCTTTCGCATATTCGTTTTCAGACACCGTTTCACATCTGACGCGAAATAATTCAGACGTTTCTTTGAAAATTTTATGTAACTCAAATTCATATCTCGAATAATCTCGTGCTAGCGCGTATATACCGATGTAAAAAGGAGACGAGTAGAAGCATAATCTTTGCCCACACGAGCAGAAGTAATTTATTTATACGCATTAAAAGCCAAACTGAAAGAGTTATTTTAGAAATCTGTTGAAAAACTGTCCTTTCAACAATCTCGTGACCCAATATGCAAAACGGCGAAGCGATTCGTCGAATCAAAACAAGAAGGAGCCGAAGCGAATAACGGAGGAAACGTCGGGCGGTGGATGAGGAAATGTTGTCGTACCGGCCGTAAGAAAGCAACAGCTGCATTTGGTTATCGCGGGTGTGCGAAGCTGAGCGCAGAGCTGAGCGCAGAGCTGAGCGCAACGCAACGCCTTTGGCTGCTAATGGCCTTTGAATCCAGCAGTCGGTGGATAAAGGCTTGTGCGAGCTAACTTTCTTGACGAGGTTGCTCTCTCTCGCCATCCCTCTCTGTCTGTGCGTTGCCGGGCACTTTGATGCCTGCGCGTCTTGTCGGAACAGTGGCGTAAGGAGAGCTGCTCTGGTCTGAGGCGGGATGAATTAGGCTAAGCAATCGGAAAGCTCGCACGCGTGGCATACACACACAGAGAGAGAGAGAGAGCGCTAGTCCGCTGAAATTGTCCGAACTCCGCAGGGCGAAAGCCCGGGTGTGCGTTGCACACGTATCTCTCTCTCTCCCTTCTATGTCTCTCCGGGTTTTCGCATCCCTCGCAGCGTCTTCAAGATGAAACGCTCTAGTGAGCCAAGATGGCGCCTGTGGGGGTCGTCGGATAGGCGGACGCTTGCTCTCTCTCTCTCTCTCTCTCTCTCTCTACTGCCTCTGCGCAAGGGTATTTGTGTAATATTCCGTTTGTCTTGTGCCTTCAGAGCATCCGCTAATGTACACAACACTGCACGCCGGGCTAGAGAGAAGACCGACGCTTCACTCACTCGCACGGCGAGGGCGGGGGTGCCTCCGCCAGCGAGTGTGGGAGGGAGCGGAGGCTACGACAGCCAGCCAACAACGCCAGCTACTACTAGGATTGTTATTGTACAATTTGCCAAGACCGCAGCGCACAGCAGCAGCGGCGTCTTGTCGAGTGCGGGAGAAGCACCTTTGGACATCAAGCGGGTATCACACAGAGGGAGCGGGAGACTTCCTCGCCCTCCCTCCTGCCTCGCTCTGTTTTCACTCCAGTTGCGAACATGTATTGTCCTCGTTTCTCCTTTGCCGCGCGAGCGAACGCGCAATCGAATTTGTCAATGGGCCGGCGATAGCCTCCGCAGCGCGAGCGACTAATTAAAGCGTCTCTAGGCGCCTGTCCAATTACCAGCGGGGATGAGATAAAATTAGCCAATGGCGAGATTAATCCGCCCGATGGCGGGTCTAAATTTTCCCTGTTGACCGAGATCAAAGCAAAGGTCTGCCGCTGCTCCTGCTACTCTACTACTCGGAGATCCGAGTGCGACGGTGTCTAACTGCAGGCGAAGCTCTTTGCCCACGCCGTCTAACGCAATAGCGAAGACAGTTGTTAGTCGGTGATTCGACGCACAAGGTGTCCTCGACAATTCCGTTAGCGCGCGGAGCTGGAATTTGTAATTTCGGGGAGAGGCGGCCGATCTCGACCCTAGACAACTCAATTCCCTCGCCGAGGATCTTCAGGACTTGTCTCGACATAAATAAAATCAATGATGAGGGAGAGACATGCACTTGTGCGCGCGTGTTTATTTCTCAAGACGCGTACGGCCGCCCGACAATGTTCTTAGGCAAATAAAACAGCACTTGGCGCAGAATGCACTCACGTCTCACTCCACTCTTTCTCCGCCTCCCCGCTTGCGTCTCCTCTCTTTCTCTCTCCGACAACACAGACAATGGGAATATGACATGTGCCCGCGCGCGCGCGAGTCTTAGACTCGCGACTGTTCGCAAAGTGTACGCAAGGGTGAGGGAACGCGCGCGACGATATCGTCGAGTTAGATGCAAATCCACTTGGGCACGTGCATTTCGCGAGAGCGGAGCCTAGCTAGCGTGTCGCCGCCGACGCCGCGCATAACTCGCTCTTGCTATAGCTCGCTCTCTCCCAGCAACTCGTACGAATTTCCGTGATTTAGTTTCATCGAAAATCCAGGTGCACTTACGCCCGTTATTATTCTCGCGATTACGTATGTATGTATACACAGCTGAGGAACGGTTAGGAGACGCGGTTCGACGCGCGTTGAAAGAGCGGCGAAACGAAAGATTTCCAATGATTTATTTTGCGCAGATGGCAGAAAGCGAAGAACATGTATAGTATAGAAGAGAGCTGCGCGCCAGGGAGCAGAAAGAGTAAGAAGAAACGAGAGTAAGTAAAGAGCAAGAGGAGCGGAACTTTGTTTGAGATGGTGGGGTCGATTCATCGACCACCCGGTGCAAAGAAAAAGCAACTGTGTATGTAACGCGATATGAAATGCACGAGTTTGGACGTTTTGGCATACGGACAAGCAGACAATCAACTCATCGAGGCGTGTAGATGCATTTTTTTAATATATTATAGACTGCCCGATCTGCCTTCCTCTCCGTGTCGTACGTCACTCACAGTGTCAGTCACTAACACACCGGCTCCAACGTATTTGATATAACGGGTGAACTCCGAACGATTCTTAAACCTTCCCTCTTGAAGAATTTTCGATATGTTTTACGCAACTAACACGGCTGCAGCAGATGGACTTCATTAGCGAAGCCAAATACATTGCAATGACATTTATAAATCTTACAATAATCTACTAAATTACAATCCTTTGGCAGACTAATTTAGAGCGTACTAGAAACAATTATTATACAATATGTATTAAGTTGTACAATGTTATAATTAACATAATAAATGCTGTTTCATAATTCATCTAATATGAGATTATGAAGCACGAGATAATGAAAATATGATTTGAAGGTGGGTTTAATAGGCCTGGCCGATTAAAAAGAAATGATTGTGCAATTAAAAGGTGAGGGCTTTGGATGCAAGGTAAAGATACAAGTTTGATATGCATCACCCAGTATAACCCTCGAATAGGTGTATCGGCCGCGTGTATCTGGTTGTATCAGCCATACACATAATTACCATCTGATAGAGTCCGTTGTCTGTCGGGAGGCTGATTTCATACTTGTTGTTCCTGCTGCGGGCCCGTCAAAGCCATCCCCGTGGCGGTAGGACGGCTTTCTCTCTCTCTCTTTCTGTCGGAGGGGGCCTAAGGGTCCCGTCGCCGTACTAGTCCTCCTATTCCCCGACTCAGCCAATCACCGGGCCCTTGCCCCTTCGTGCGCAAAGTACAAAAAAGAAAGCCGATTAGACTCGGCCGTATACGATGAATCGAGCGCTTTGAGCCGTGGGAGAGACGAAGATAGAGGATGCGCGAGCAGCTCTTCCCTGAGTGTATTCCAATGAGAGCCGCTCCGATGGCCGATCAGGCCTCAATGAAATTACATTGCAGAGCAGTAACATCTCGCAATGAGGCCAGACAGGTTGCCGGGCTGATCGCAAACGAGTTGTGCCCCGAGAAAAATATTTTCAATTACGCTCTTACTTGTGGTTGCCAACTCTTTTTCAACTTACTTGGAATATCTCGTTTTTATCAGTCTTAATTTTTATAATAATATAATTATGGTGAACTTCTTTGGTAGTTATTCATTTTGAAACAAATTTAGCGATTGTAGTCGCTGCAGAAGATACTTCATGGAACTCATTACATATGATGAGTATAATATAGTAATTACATGTGATACAACAAAAGCCAGTGCTTTATACCCGAATGTCACCGAACGACACCTGCAATCAGGCCGAAAAAGGTGAAAGCCATCTATCTCGAGAGAGAAAGAGAACAAGAGAGGTAAACAGTTGCCCATGGAATTTCGCGTACGCGTACAGCGGAAAAAGCACTCGAGAGTCGTGAATAAGGAATCACCGCCCTAATTTCGCAGTGAAACAGTCAATTCCGAGGAAGCCGAGAGAGCTCGCTCTTTGAAGCCGCACGTCCTAATAATAGTGGTAATCGGTCTTTCATTCGTGCGCGAGCGATCCCTAGGAGAGTCCCACAAGAGCGCTGTCGTGAGAACAATGAGACTGTCGCACGCACGACTTTTTTTTTCTTTCTCCTCTCCTCTTTTTTTCCAGTGCGCGACCCGACCCCGCGCGCGCGCACACGTATTGTCACTTCCCGATCTCGGGAGACTTTCCAGACTCTCCCACGCGAGCGCGGGGACGTGAACTCGCGGAGATCGAACCCGTTTCACCTCTCCTCGTCACGGCTTTTCTTCGCCTTTCCGCGCAACCGCTCGCCGATACATATCCGGCGACGCGTCGACGGAGACTCGAGAGGCCTAATCGAAGAGTGTTACCGAAGAATCTGGAGGGGCTTTTCTTCAGTCGAGCGTGTACTCTTGTCCTCCGCATGAGCGCGATTCCGTGCGAGCATTGTGGCCTCTCTTACTCTCCCTCTCCGCGGCCAGTGTCCCTAATGAAACGCAAAAGAATGGCGAGTTCCTACCTCTAACAAATGATTTTCTCTCTCGACAATGAGCCCCCTGGCCGGATGCTCGGTATAATTTTGCATTCGTCTTCCTTTTTTCCCTCTCTCGTTATACTATCGTCGCTTCCTTTTTTTTATCCTTGATATTTCAGAATTTTTATTCGTAGATTATCATCGCGGCCATTCAGCCATTGTGAGTATCATTGCATTCGCGCGCGGTGCATATAACCGGTCTTACTTTGTCGAGATGTTCGTTGAACCGTGCGCGCGCGAGGGCCGAGCGCTGCTGAGATCATCACAGTACGAGCGAGCGTCGAGCTTATCTGGAATCGCGCGTTTACAAAGGGACACGACTCGATATCCCGCGCGCGGTAATTGTTAATGCATAAATATAAGGAGAGCCGCGGTGAATTCAATAAGTGCCTGGCAGTACTTGACAATGCGCTCCCGGGGCCGCTTATCGATGTGACGATGCTTGATTGAGATGTTCTTGACAGCTGATAGCGTTACCTTTTTAACGTGTGTGTGCTTTATTTTTATTGCACTTCTTGGTATTGCTGCTGATTTATTTTGATCAATGAATATATTATTCATTCAATCAATTGAATGAATAATTCAATCATCAATCAACGTGTTAATTAACTGGAAGCATTTTTAGCAAAAATTATAATGCAAAAATAATATAATTCATCTGAAATTTCTACTATTATTTAAAATACATATTTTATAAAGTGTAAATACTATAATTTATTTCGGATTGGTACATAATTATATGAACTACAATCAATGTTCGTTTTTAGCCATAAAGTTAACTGAAAAACATAGCTAACTTTTAACGATTATTTTCAATTATTTTATTTTCTATAATTATTATCAATCTAATATCAAATAATAATTGTTGTAGAAAAATGTTTAACATTGAATGTTCTTTAAGAGAAAAAAAAGGATAATTGTGCACCAGTATAGAACGACTGTTGAACATTTCTGTGTATACGATTTTCGTGGGATTTGCGCTCAGCGATGCGTGAAAGCACAAATCAGAGAGCAGTCCTTGATCCTTTGAAAATAATCTTCCGCTCCGCGATTTTCGATGGATATACCCAGGCACTCTTGGGATTTCCCGATACACCCCACCTACGTCTTTACACCGTACGCAACAGCACTTCCATTGTTGGAAATTTCTCCGCCTGTCAAACACGGAGCCTTTTCGTGAGAAGCCTTCTCGAGTATTCAGCTGATGCCTGTTGACTTGGACGTCCCGATACCAATCAATTCCTCAATCATCACACGTAACCGAGAAAGGATCTTATGACTTTTGATTGGTTCTTTGTATTTTTTAGAAAATAAACACAATTCCTAATGTTTTTCTTTTTTAAGTCATAAAATAAAATCATGCTAGTTTTTTATTACAATTAATAAAGTATCTTTATAAGATTTTTATAGAAACTTGACGTTTATAAACAAAATTAATACATGACTTTAAACACTATGGTCAACTTGTGTTGTACGAAAACGGAGTTATAATACTTTCATTTTCATAACAATTACAAAGTCAAGGTTAATCATTAGTAATTAACATGATATTTTTACTGAAAAATAATCAACAGATTTCTATAATTCAAAGTGAGAAAATAAGAAAATGCAAGGAAATTTCATTTTACCGATACTTGTTATAAAATCACCAAGGTAAAACAATGAAAATTGCTCTAATTGTCCGAAAAATGATATTTATTAAATTTTAAAAAGTTTTTTCTGCACATTTGTACTAGAAAATAATGTTCAAACAAATATTCTGAAAACAAAACATTACTTAAACAATAATTTTAATTAAAAAAAGGCAAATACTATAGTAAAACATGTATTGCCTCAAGAAATTACGATGTGAAGCATATTCTACAGCATATTCTAAGGATTTAATTGGCGAAAATCGGGGGAAAAGTATTTATAGCCGAGGTTAGCCGATAATCTTGGCCTTTACGGGGCTCCACAGTTTGAGCTGAGCCTGTAGCGGCGGTGGCGCGGTGGGCTGCTGAGTAATCAAACAATTACGGCACAGGCAAGGAGGGGAAGAGAAACAGAGAGGAAGGTACGCTCAGTCGTAGGGCGCACGAGTTTCGCGCTGCAAAGTTGGAGATGGGGCGAGAGAGCTCCCAGATATCCAGAAATCCAGGAAACGCCGCCGCTCATGCGGGGCCCAGCGATTTCAGCAAAATAACGCTTACCAGTCGATATTATCGCCGCCGTCGCCGCTGCCACCCCGCGAGTTCGGCAGCTCGAAACGCGACCTAATTGACTGTTAAATTATCACGGACGGGAAATTCGCGCCCGTGCTGGCACTATCTCTCCCTCTTCACTTTCGGCCTGCCTCCAAAGCTGAACAGAGACCGAGATAGAGGGAGATGATCATGCCCAGCAAACTTATTCTCCCGGGAATCCTAGGCGCGAGCCATAAAAAACGTCATTCGCCTGACCGCGCGTGCGAGGCGCTCTCGATAGAGAGGAGGAAATCAAAATTTTAATGGCCTTCTCGGCGAAAGCTCGGACGAAAAAGCGCTCGATGAAATCCGGCAGCTTAAGGACGCGCCAGGGAGGGAGATGGGAGAGCGCTCGAGCTTTATTAAGTGAGAAAACAAAGTACGTTACGCGTATGCGAAACTAATAAGCCGGCCGGTATAATAGCGCGAGCGCTGGACCCGCCTCTTTACGGGGCTATAAAACGTCTAAAAGGCAAGCCGGAAAGTATTCGCGGAAAATTGAAAACTTGACGGTATGAATATTCATGCGCGCGGGCTTTAATATATATTTTACGGCCACACCCTTTGAGGGAGAGCGAGCGAGTGCGTGCACGTGAAAAGCGCGAGCGTCGGCTTAGACGCACAGGGCATCGCGGCTTAAGCGCACGACAGTGCGGCCCCGCTCCAACCACACGCGCGCACCCCGCCCCCATCAACTCTCGTCTTTTACATTCTCTCAATATTCCCCAGTATTGGCGGGCTATTTTCAGCCCCTCTGGATATGCAAACAACATGTTTTCGCCAAGCATTCCGGGAAATTTATTTCCCCTTTTAGGATAACATGCATTGGAGTATAATTAATTATACAAGGGAGCAGAGAAACAAGTTTTTTCTTTGATTGATTTATCTCCAGCCGAATGCTAATACTTCGGAATTTAATAAATAAGTCTTTTGAACGTCACCTGAATTATCATAATTTTCAATTTATTGCCGTTTAATGAGGCGAAGGCTCCGCAAAAAATGCGGATCGTTAGTCTAATGTGGAAAAGAAGAAGGGCGAAAGTTTATAGTTGACCCTCTCGGTGAAAAATTGATTTTAATCGAGACGCTCGGGACTGGTGATTCGAATTTATGCGAGGGGGAGGGAGAGGCGTTCGCGGGGCCGATTTAAGGCCGTTCGACGTCCGAAACGAAACGGCGATTAACATAAAGTACTAATAACGCTCGCGGGTGTCTACGCTTTTTCCCCGCATAACGAAGCCTTTTTTCCACGGTTTATGCGCCATTAGATTTTACGATCAAACCGAGGAACGACCCGGCGATGACGCTCACTCTCTCTCTCCCCCTCCCTCTCTTTCTCGCAGAAAAGAAGACTCCTTTCTTGCACTTTATTGTCTTTCGCTAACCCCCTTTTTCCTTCCTCTTTGCTCTCTCACTCCTCTCGACCAGAAAATCACATTTCTTCCGCTGTTTTCTATTCACGACCTATAAACCTATTAATAACTGGAAAAAGTCACCCGTACTATCTGATTTTATACGTACTGTTCGAAAAACACGCTCTTTTAATAATGTTATCAATCCGATAGTTTGAATATACGAATTTGTCTTCATTGTCCATAAAAACACTATTAAATCTGAATTAATATGACTATATGTAATTGTAAAATCGTTTCTGAATCATCAGAAAACATTAAAACAGCATATTCTATAATTTAATCAGCACGAATTAATTAAATTACGACGAGTACCAATAGATCAGTAATTGGTCACTATACGAAAATACTGATCTTAGGGTCCCAAAATTTCATTTCAATACTTGACCCCCTTACTTACTGCAGTACATAATCTAAATGTGATAAATTTTTAATTGTCAATTTACATAAACTGTTTTTCGTAGTATAACATATAATATTGAAACATTCAATGTATTATTTAAAATGAGGAAAGATATATATTACGCGAACATATAGTTGCTAACCTATCTTTTTGTATACCTGTGAACACTTTTTGGATTAAATTATCTTTAATCTTATGTGAAAGTAGCAGTAGGTGGCCCCTGAAGCACAGATGTCATCAGAAATTTTAATTTATCTTCGTGAAATGTAAACAAGATACGTACCTCGTGGTTAGTTACTAGAATTTATATAGGTACCTATACAGTAGATTTGAAAAACAAAATAAAGTAATTGTATTTATATGTAACCAGACAAATATACACTTATTGGTACGCGACTTTAAAGAAATAATTTAAAATGGAAATGACATGGTCATGTCAATAATAATAAAAACCGATATTAGTCTTGGTAAAAGAAGAAGAGCATAGAATGTCGAGCTGTTAGAGAGGAAAAGCCGATTAAATAATTAGCGAAAACGCGCGGGGCTGGGAGGCCTCGCTTGTTCCGCGGGGTAGAAAAACGCAAACCCGCGGCGCGCGTGCGGCGCGTGCGGCAAAGGGGTGGCTCTGCGGGCGGCTTCGGAATTTTCGAGGTCGAACAAAATTCCCGAGGGTTCGGAGGCGGTGGTTGAGTTACGGCGGCCGCGACCCCCACCAGGTGGTCTCCATCAAACTGCTCTCCACGAGACAGGCAAGATAATCGAAATCTGAATAAATAAAAATACCTGCTCTCCATCTCTCTTTCTCCTTCTGCCTTTACTTGTCGATCTTCGCCTCCGCGTGTCCCCATCACCCTTCACCCACTTTTTTTCTCTCTCTCTCTGTCTCTCTCGCTTGTTCCTCCTCTCGTTTTTTCTTTATCCGCGCACTTTTTTGAGCACGCAGCTCTTCTGTCTGGCTGTCAGGTAAATCTCGCGAGGCTTCAAGGGTTGCGACGCGACTCGACCTTCGGGCCTGAGACGGAGACCCGTGCGCGAGTATACATTGGGAATTACCTGCTTATTTCTGCATTCGTCAATTAATTCATTTTCCCTTTGACGGTGCGCTCACAAAAACGGCTCTGTTTATAGTATTCGAGAATATAATGAGCAGTTGTGTCGACGTGTCGGTTATTGTCCATGAACAATACACGATTGTTGTATACTCTTCAATGTTGATGTAATGAATGTCTGTCAGATATCCCTAATTAATACTTTCATTCAATTAAAACGTGTATTAAAATAGCCAAATGATGCGTGCTAAATCAGGTTATCGAAAAACGTTGGGAAATAAAAATATAATCAAGTGACAAGGGGCACATAAAGCGTCAGATAATTTGCAGGAGCATTGCAAAAGAGCGGTGAAGGATAAAGAAGAGCGCGACCGGTCCGATCTACTTGGTCATTCAGGGCGCGCTGTAATTCAGCGAAATCCGCCGAAATTCAGCTCGTCAAAAATTACCTCTCCTTTCCGCAACTCTCGTTTTTACGGCGAGCCTCCCATAACAACTGCGCTTCTGACTATGGCGCGCGCGAGCGCTCGCAGAAAGACCTTTTATGTTTCTCGCGTTCCTCCATTCGCTCTCCTCCTCCCTTTGCCTCTTTCCCTCGCGGCTCTCGCGCGAGTGTAAGTCGACGGAAAGAAGGAAGATCGTATCGCGGAGATTTAGAACGTGGCTCACGCCGATCTGGTAGCTCGAATTCCGGTCGTTTGTTCGTGGAACTCGGCGACTAATTGGTCGACGCGGCTCTCGCCTCTCCAAACGCCCTGGAATACGAGCCGCCTCACGTGCGCACGAGGAAAAAATAACGCAGAGAAGGACTATCGCTCGGCGACATCGAGAACGAGGTGCGACATACTGGCCAGGTATCGTTGGACGGATAGTTATATGGCACGTCGATTACCATGCTAATCGGCTCACTTTCTTTCCCGAAACGTCAGCTGTTATAACAATAGATATATATTCGCGAAGCAAGCAAAGCGGGGTTCTGATACGTCGAAGAATCGCGCGAGTTCCCTGTTCATCGTTTAGGGGGGAGGGGGCTCAGACTGTGCGCACGGAGAAAATCCTCTATCTTCAAATCGCCGAGGATAATTTGGCCGTGTAGACACGGCAAATATCTGTACAAGAGATCGGAATAAGGGCCGGGGAGAGAGAGAGGAGAGAGAGAGGAGAGGCGCAGCCTTCGGATATGGTATAGTGGGGCTGCAGCCTGCAACGCAAAGACTATGCGGGCGCGGGATCACTACCTAATACGCGAGATGTTTGCCAACCTGTTAATAATGCCGCGTTTACTCGCCCGGGTTATTAGTGATGGCAAACAATTTAAATTGTTACACCCGCACAAGGATTGCCCATATATAACCCTTGAATGATTCTTCGCAAAATGTTTTTCGAGCAGTTTCTTTCCATTAGGCGCTGCAGGTTAATTAAATCAAATGAAATTCAATGTTGAGCCTCGGAGGAGGAAAATTAAGCGACATTATCTCGCTTGCGCGGGGGTGTAAACAGTTTTGTTGTACTAGCGAATTTCGATATTCGCGCTAGAGCTCGCAGGCAAAGATAAGATCCATCGCGGCGCGTGCGCGCGGAACCTAAATTCCACCCTTTCCCCGGCTCTTTGGCCCCAGAGAAAGTCAAGGCGCGCGAGCGCGACCCTCTCCCCCCTTTCCGCCGCCAAGAATCCCTTAGGATCTCCCGTGAACACATCTCTCCGCGAAAACTAAACTGGTTTAGCTTTAAGCACGTTAGAGCCCCTTTAATAGCTTATAGGTAAACAAAATTAACATATCTTAACAGCGTTAAGAATTTCCACGTCCTCTCGCTCGAGCCTTCTTCCCCCTACACACACACACACACACACGTACACACTCTCCCACACAGACACATATAGCGACGACGTTCGTCGTGCTGCGGCGGCGCTGCCGTTATCAGGGCGCAGCCAAGAGGGGAAGAGAACGCGATGCCGCCGCTGCACACAGGTCTTGCTATACATAGAGAGAGGGTAAGTTCGTTAAGTAGCGCCGAGGCGAAAACCGCCATGAGCCATCCTTGACACGCGATACCTCGCGGCTAGAGGCGATGTGATACGCTCTTCGCGTCGCGCAGCTTTTACTCGCTCGCGATCATTTTCAAAGCCGATCCTGCGACCTCCTCTCCATCCTCTTACACTCCTCCTCCTCCGTCATCTTACTCCGTCAAATACTTTGTGCTCTGGTGTACACCTTTCTGTGTCGTCAAACACAAATAGTTCAACTTGAGCCATTTTCATACGTCAGGTATTGAGGATATTGTACATTCAAACTTGTATTTAATTATTTTCAAGTGCTGTTATTTCTACTTGAAGAAACTCTTTGTATACAATATTTTACCGATACGTCGCCAAGACAATTTTCCATCTGTCTGGAGAAATCTTATGCTCGTGGAATAAATATGTAAATCAAGGGAATTTCTCGAAACATCTTCTATCGACAAACGGTAGGCACGATTCGACTCTTTCGAGTCGTGACTCTTGTCCCATGATCTTTGCCTTATTTACCTTTGGCTATTTCACTGCAAAGTAATACAATACTACGATGTATATGTAGTAATTTGAATTACATTTCCAGAACTAAAAATGGTTAAAATAGAAATTGTTTTTCAACCTAGTTTTTGCAAAGCCACTTGAAAACAAAATTTTATGTGTCTAGTTCTCGAAAACAAATATTTTAATTTAAAACACGCATATTTCTGACTCATGGGATAAAAATTTAAACGTGTACCTCGTGCGTTTGAAAAAAAGAATTATAATGGAATAATTTTGAATTCATGCGTATTTCTGTTTTAATATATGACTAACTTAAAACTAGCATATAAATCGTCGTCGTTGCGGACTCGTGCAAGCAGCAAAAGGAAAAAATAAAAATTGGAATAAAAAATATTTAAGCGTCGAGCGGGATAGAAAAATGTCAGAAATCCGTGACGCACGAATGAAAATAATTACATGCAGTTGACGAGGTAAGTGGAAAGATCGAAAACAATTTCCAAATCGACGCAAGTCGGCAAGTAGGCAAAAGGCTCGGGCCCGAGCAAAGTGCGTATGCGTATTGAATAATAAAAGCAATTAAGCGGGCGTTTCGGGTGCGTCATCAAAGCGAAAAAAGCCGGCGAACCCGGGGAATATAGTAGGAGACACGTGGCGGCTAGCTCTCGCGGGCGTCGTCGCTCGCACGGCGCGCGTTTCTATAAATTTGCGCATAGCAGGAGAGGCAGCAGAACCCAGGCGACTTGTGAAATGCCGCGAGAGATCGCGGGATTGGCTTGCTGACAGGCGGCGGCTGCGTGCGGCGATGCGCGCCGCGGCAATTCGTTCCGAGTCGAACGCTCGCGCGGCGCATTAATATTCTGGCAGCATTCGGGAACGCACGCGCACTCTTTTGCTCGCGTGGCCGCCTCCTCCTCGCCGTGCTAACTTCTATTTCTGACGCAAGCCAGAGACGCGCTCCTTTGTGCGTCCGGGACCGCGCGCGGGCCGATACCTTTTTGCGCGCGATTCGCATGATCCTCATCGTCGCGTGTGCACCGCATTTGCATTTGCTTCGTATGCGAAAATTATATAGGGAGACATCAGTATGCCCGATGCTGCGCGGGCCTAAATCGCCATTATAAACATTTTCTTTAATAAAGAAGAAACGTAATAAAGACGGAAGGCGCGGCGGCGGCTGAATAGCAAAGCGATCCGCGGCGATCATGCTGCAGCCTCGCTGGGCATATGCGCGCGGCCGTAAAAACTTTTGCAATTTACGTCACGTGACATTGTAGCCACGCCGCGAGAAAGAGAGGGCCAAATCAAAGCCGAGCTGCCATAAGCTTTACAGCCGGAATAAATTTCGGTGACGAACGAGCCTCTCGAACGTTTCAATCGCCGAAGGCAGAAGACGGCCCGCGCGAGAGAAAGGAGTAAGTACGAGGGGGCTGCCTCGGGGCGACGCGAGACCGCAATCGTAACATTAATAATATCGCTGATAAACGAAAGGAAAAGCGCGCGCGAGCGGAATGCATTACGATGAAATACTCGGCGAGGGCGGCTCGTATAACGCCGGCTCTTTATGTCCGACGACACAAAGCATAAATATGGCCGATTCGAGCGCGGCTTTGTGTGCATGTACTGTGCGAAAGCCTGCGTATGCCTGCAGTGTCGAAGCGCGGCCTGATGACTGCCAGCAGCCGCGGGTGGCATGCTGAGCATTGATTATTTCCGTGTTTTGTTCAAAACGCGGGGCGGTATCGATTTTTCCCCTTTCTTTTGCAGTCGAATAATGTAGGTCGGAATATACGCCCGAAAGAAATGTCGCTTTGTTTATCCATACTCGAGGATTAAGCATGACTAAATAAATTTATGAGAAAAGAGCTTTATTATCCGTGAGAGTCATACCAATATCGTATTTTTAGGATTCGCTTATTCGAAAGAGAGATTTAGACATATTATTCACGGAAATACACTCAAGTGCATCAGGCAAAAGCGACAGCCAGTTATTATCAGTATTTTCGTCGGGGACGTTTTAAAAAGGTGCTTTATGCTCAAGCGGCGTCGGCAATCGCGAACAATGGCAGAAAGACGTCGGGAGAAAGAGAGCGAGCGCAGCTGATGATCGCGAATATTTCGGGCAAAGTGAGTCACGGAGTCGCGGCGATGATGGTGTCGTCGGGTCGTATATTCGTCGGAGTCAATGCCAGAAATAATATGCGCGGGCTATACCAGAGGAAGAGAGGGAGAAAGAGAGAGAGGGTGGAGAGGAGGCAGTCGCAGAGACATCATCGACTAACGAACTATATTTGTCTCTGGACTTGTAAGCGCCCTTCTGCGCTTCATGCACTCTTACTCCAGAAATTATCTTTTGATCCGAGAACATTCCTGCCCGCACGGCTCGCGTCGAATATTTTTGAAACAGCGATTTCGCTGCTCGCCTGCATTCGTTTTGTTTGCCGCAGCAGCCGGAGAAACAAATTTCTCTTCGAAATAGAATGCAGCTGTTATTACGTTTCACAAAATACTATACGCCTTGACTGATGTTATTTTCCTCTTTGCTTACGCTGAAAACCGATCATTTGTAAATCAACGGATAAACATTTTTATTCGCTGCATGTTTGTCTTCCATAACAAATGAACTGCCAATTAGGCTGGAGTGCAATATTTGTTTATATGGAGGAATGAAAAAAAAGAATACTTAATCAAGACAGAGCGCACCCCCCGGTCGGCCGAAGAGAAATACAGCTGGCAACAATGGCACGCGTATTGATAAATCTGAATGGGCAAAAAGAGAGAAAAAGAGTGAGAGCGAAGTACGGGCATACGAAAGGGAGAGAGAGAGAAAGAGAGGCGAATTCGTTATCCTCGCGATCGGTGGCGCTCGAGACAAATGCGACCCCCGGCGGTGAAGTTGCTCGCGCGCGGCGCATTAAGACTGCGTGTGCGCGGGCGCATGCAGGGGTGGCTCGCAGTGCGGCAGCTCGCGGTCGGCTCTCTTTCGGCTGCTCACGGGGGCCGGTGATAAACAGTGACGCTCATTCACAATGCCCGAAGAACACGCATTAAGCCCCGGCTAATATGAAGTGTATTAATGCGCGCGGCATTGTCTAACCCCGTGGCGTACACGGCTACTGTCACGAGGCTCCACCTTCCTCCCGCCGTGGGGGGCCCAGCACCGCCGACGCGCCGCACACAAACCGCGACCGACATACTTTTTCAGACCAAAGACAAGCGCCGGCCCCCGATGACAATTTGCGCAATTTTACATCAAACACGCCCGAATTTCGCGTATATTTAGTTTTTCTAAAAATACACGGGCTGCTCCGACGCGGGCCTGCCCACGAGGGCTGAATTATGAGTCCGGCGCGTCTAAATGATTGCCCGTGTGTTATGTTAAACATCCGAAAAGAGAGCGCGGCCGGAGGAGAGAGGAGCGAGGGCGAGAACAGACGAGAAAAAGAGCGCAACGACACTACTCGCGCCGGACATCCTCTGCACCCACACGCGTCTCTGGACCTCCGCGCTGCGGCTGAAAGAAAGCGGAGCCGAGCTTGGGGGCGGGGAAAAGTTATATTCATCTCGGCCGAGGATTTTGAGGGATATTCGGGCAAGACTGACGATCGGCTGGCCACACCCTCTTCAATCCGCGATGCACTGCGGGATACATCAGGGCTTCATAGCGTATTTTTAACCCGACAATACAATTGCCAATTAATGACCAATAAGGCCAATAATGTTGCACAGGGCGTATGTGATAGTTGCAGCCCGTGCATACGGTGTGGCGTGAGGCGGTGCGGAGCCCGACGCGGTGGCGGCAGCATCGAGGAAAAAGACATATTAGAGACATCATAATGCCAGGGCGAAGCTGTGTTCCAATTTATAACCGGGCGATATCGCGATAGAGTCTCGGGTTCGAGGCATTGTATTCCGCGGAGCTTTGGTTCCCGGACGCGCGCGGGCATCGGCCGCTGGGTGGGGTCTGCTCGCTGCTGCTGCCGCTGCTCTCTCAGGGCTCCTTGGTGGCCGGCTCGGGATATCCTTTTGATATCCTCTTAACTAATGCCCGCCATTCGTTAGGATGCCTACTCGCTCGCTCGCGCCTGCTCTTTCTCTCTCTCTCTCCTATCCTTCTGTAACAAGACTCTTTCTCTCATTCCGCTGCTGGAACACATCTCCTGCATTTCATTTACCTGCATTCGTAATCTCGCTATAATGTCAAGCCAACTTCTCTATAGTGTTTTTTTCGAGTAAAGTAACATTTTTTTTCCTATAATATTTAAATTTATAATAAAAACGTACGTCTTTGAACGACGCAAATCATAGAATTATACACGAGCTAGTACACCCTCGGAAAAAAATTTCAGGGAAAACCAGATCTTACTAAACTTGTCCTGTATTTACTTATGCCTCTAATTAATTGCCACGAATATATATAACTACTTTAAAATGATATTAAATTAATTCACACTTCACGTAAATTCCAGGCAAAAGTTGTTTAGTTTTATCTAGGGCTCAAAATGACCGCTCCACGGGCATTTCCCATTCGAGATGGTAAACTTCCTGGAATGCAGCTTGCCCGCTCTCTCGCTAGTACACGCGCACGGAAGCACCTCGATTATGCCTCCTCTGATCGGGCACGTAAGAACCCCTAGCTGATCCATGCCCGCGAGATAGGAGACAGCAGCGCGCAGCAGCGAACGTGGACAAGAAGTCAGTCCTCAGCGTCGTCGTCGTCGTCGTCATAGTAGTAGCCCGGGGGCCCATACGCGCGCGAAACGTGTCTTGAATCCATGATAGGCTCTCTGCCTTTTTTCTTCCGTCAACTCGTCGTAAACGTTCTGCTACGCGGCTCCCAGTCAAGATGTGCATTTGCACAATTTTCAAATTTAAACGGTGAGCCGCGCGCGGCCCGATGCCCTTTTATGCCCAGCTTCTCCGAACGATTAAATAACTCTTTTCGGGGAAAAAGCTCGTAAATAAGAACATTAAAAACATAAGGCTCTTTATAGTGGTGAAACTTTGCGCGAACTGGATACACTCGTAGGCGTGATTGGTGGCTTTTAATAAGTCAAACGTCAAAAGAACGTAAGTAGATGGAGGGGGTCGGCTTGAAGGATCCGGGAGGCAAATCGTTTATTTGCAGAGCGAGGCGCGCTCGATCGCTGGGTGGGGAGCTGCAGTCGAAGTGCAACGCAGTCGCTCTGTCCAGACAGGGATCAGTCTGGTAGGCGGTGCCCGCGAGAAGCCAGGCCTACCAGCCGAATCCTCCGAGCGGCAACAATGAACTTCTTGCATTGTCTGTGCCGGCGATCTCTCCGCAGCGCTGATGCACCTATGTGCCTTTGCTCCTTTTTCCCTACTCTCCGCGCTCGTGCCGAGTGCGCATACGTCCTCCTATACGGACGTGCGCGATATCTGCCCTGGAATGAAGGGTTGTTAACTCCCTCCCCCCTCCTCCTCCTCCTTCTCGTGTCCCGCGGCGGCCACTAGCGGCAAAGGAAAAAACTTCTCGGCAATCGCAATATCGCAATGGCACGTAACGTAGCGATAAATCTCGCGAAATTACACGTATTTAAAAAGGAGCAGCTGGGGAGCGCGAAAAAATATGAAATCGTCAAAAGCCGCGAGCATAAATTTCGCGGCTTAATAAGTAAGACAAACAACGAGTTTCGTGCGTGATGTAGCTGTGAGAGCGAGCGAGCTGGAGGGAGAAGGAGGAAAAAGAGAGCAAAACGCGGCCCCGGGCGGCTTCTCCCCCCCCCCCCTCTCTGTCTTTCTCTGTCTTGTGAGTCAGT
The DNA here is from genome assembly GCA_900474315.1 of Torymus auratus. Lineage (NCBI taxonomy): Eukaryota > Metazoa > Arthropoda > Insecta > Hymenoptera > Torymidae > Torymus > Torymus auratus. The sequence continues at coordinate 44,509 of UXGD01000780.1, forward strand.
GCACAATAGTGGCCTCCTTACCTTGACTCGGCTCGTATACACGATTACAGAGTCGCGCTCACAGCGGCTACTGTTCCCCGGAACCGCGGCAGATCGCCGGGCGATCGCGGGATCAAAGGACGAGCGAAGCCCGAGGTATATATACGCGAGGGCCCGAGGTTATGTTACAGCTTGGCTGTGACTCCTGGAAGCGCGCGCTCCGATGATCAAGATGCCGCGCTGATGCAACACCTCGACAGGGAAGGTGTCCTAACGACACTCTCTCCCGAAACCAGACGCGTGAAATTTTTTCGCTATCTCTCGCTCTCGAATCTCCACAATTTCGAGAGAGATTCCTCGTAACTGGAATTAACATCGTTGTCCATTTTATTATTTCCCATGATATCTCTCAGACTCGTATAATACGTGGCATATATGTTATACGCGCAGCGCACAGTGTGGGAAATATACAAATTCGGTTCAGGAGTTTATTCGAAAAGCGGATCACGTCCTTTTAATGAGCACCGCTCGACGTATGTATACGGTTTCGTGAAAAACACGCTTCGCTTCCAGGTAATTAAAGTAACTCACCGTCAGCGGGCCAAGAATTACTGCCGAAGAAAGGTCAGTGCGTCTATTTTATCGAACTCTCGTCTCCTCTCTCGGGGCGCGCGATATCGCGTGGGAAAAAAGCGCGAAATCAAGTTGCGAAGGAGCAAATTACGTCGGCTTAATTAGCAATTCCGGCGAGTGGCGGTGCGCATGCGGGGAAGCAAATTTGGCGTGTATAATTAAACGAACAATCCTGTGTGCGCGCGTGCGGCGTCCTCGTCGATGTGCGCGAAACAGGCTTGCGCGATTGGGCGTTCGAGGAAACGCGCGTGGCTCGGCTCGTCATTAGCGCGAGAGCGGGGATCCTACTTCGCGATCGCGCCTCGTAATTCATATTAAGTAAAGCGAGTCGCCCTGTGCGTGTGTCTGCGTAGACATGTGTATGTGTGTGCAGTTTTGCCGCGGCAGGTAGGCCCCCACGTGACTGCTCGAGCGACATAACCAGTTCCCGGTGATTTGTGGCTATTCCTCGGCGATCCACCGCGCGATAATAAAGTGGCAATGGGCCTTGTTAGCGACGCGAGCCAGTTAAACGCGGACCGGGCTGTGATCCTATTATATGCCCTCGACGTGTGCCAGTCAACGTCATCGACGCAAGCCCAAGCGACACGTATAACACGCAGCACTGTTTCTTCCCTTGCCTCATAGAGCTGAACTCTGACTCTAAATTAGGGCCATGCGAGAGCAAGACAATACGATATTTCCGTACTTATATTGTCTCGCTCTTGTAAATACTTGAAAATTTCTCTTTTGTCTTGGTCTTTTCAGTCAGTATGAAAAGTATGATCGTCTTGTCTTGAAATTCTTGTTCATATTAGAGTTACGCAGACATGCAACAGCTCATTTAAAATTTAAAATCGCTTATTTAAAAAATTTGAAACCCAAATAGCCGGGGGACGCGAGGGCCACACAAAAAAGAGAGTCCCGTAGACGTGCAACAGTAAGCAAGTCGATTGTTTAAAAAACTCTTAAACCCAAATACGCAAACGTGAAATAGTAAGGTTTTAAATAATTGACTCGTTCACTGTCGCACGTCTTCGTAGCTCCCTTTTGTGCGAAGACCTCGCATCCCCCTGGTATTTGGATTTTAGACATTTTTAAATGTTTCACTGTTAAAAATGCCCTTAAATTTAAGAAACTTTAAAGTTACAAATATTACTGAATTTTAAGAATAATTTAACTGAACGTAATTTATTTTACAAATTCACTAGGTTTAATACAAAAACAACAAAATTTCGGCACACGTATAAATAAATGCCAAACTTGAAATTTGATTTTTCCCGCCATATATATGTGCTGCCGGCCAGAGCCTAGGCAGCGCACCCTCTCGCTGTGGCCTCACGTACCTAAGTAAGCCAAACCGAGACCGAGTGGATATAGGAGCACCGAAGCGCATTGCCGATCACCCCGCTAGTCTTTATCACTCGAACATTTCGTTAAAGATCATAATCCTCCCC
>UXGD01000781.1:0-46528 GCA_900474315.1 Torymus auratus
GGAGTTTTAGCATTTTTCCATGTGTTGATTCAAGAAAGCGAGTGCACTTTCAGAATTTCTGTCACGATAGCGTGATACAGGACTGTTCGAAGATAAGAAATAAGGCATAATACCCATTTTGAAAAACACGTCACTTAATTGATTTTTCCGGGAAGCCACATATATATTGGCGGGAATACGAGGTTCAGGTGGTCTTCAACCAAATGGCTCATGAGGTCAAAATTACCTGAAAAAGTAAATTAAAATATAATTACTATAAAACAAAGTATGTATGTATTACTAATATAACATATTTCTAATACAAACTCCCAGAAGATAGGTCTCAGGGTAAAAAGGCCTAAACTCACTTTATGAAGAATTATATGACATTAAAAAACAAAAAAAAAAAAAAAAAAAAAACTGGTGTGCATGTTTTCTTAACAGCTAATTGATGGATTTTGATCAGACAAGTTGCAAAGTACTTTATTTATTTATTTTTTCAGGTAATTTTAGATGCGAAGCATCACAAACAGCTGGCACCTTGATACAATATTTTCTTAACATCATTCGACTTTAATATCTCAACATATTCTCACCAACGAAATTGCAAACAAAAAGAAAAAAGCATCAAACGCAAATATTTTCCGCTGTAATTCACAAATCGCTGCGCACCCGGAATGTTATTCCAGATTCTTCGCGACGACGCACACGAATCGATCCACGCGCTCGCGCGCACAAAAAAAAATAATCGCACCACTTCCGAAAACAACGCGTTATTTTGGTGCTCCAATTACGTCAATTTCTTCGGAAACATCACGTGAACCCTCCCATCGCAAAAATTGGCAAAAAACGTAAACATACTCGATTCCTCTTTAGCGCCCCGAAATCGCGCATATCCGCAGATCAATTATTATTGTACCCTTGCGGTGCAACCGCGCGCGCACCTTCATGCAAATATCAAATATCGCGGGCGGGTGAAAGACGTAAGCGCATGCTGAAATAATGCGGCTAACCGCGCACTCGTGACGTATACGCGCGAGCAGCGCATGCCAGTAATTGCCCTGCTCCTGCGCTAGTAACATTGTCCTTATAAGCCAGCGCGCGGGCACTTAACTCGCGGCAAGTGGCGTTATAAAGGCTCTTTTGTTCAAAGAAGATCGACGAACAAAGGTATTACACGCGCGGGAAGAAGAAATGCGAAACTTGCAACTTAAAGCTACCCTCTCCTTTTGCAGCATATTATACATACACTGGATACGCGCGTAGCCGTTTGAGTATCGTGATGTAACTATTTTTTGCAGGCTTTTAAATATAGAAACCGCGTTCGCGCGAATTAGCGAGAAAAAAAAAGATCATCGTTTTGCCAATTACAAAACTGTGCCATATCGCGCGCATCACATAGATATGAGCGCGAAGGTCGCGGACCATCATGAGCGCCGCGTACATAAAAGCCTAATCGATGAGAATTCGCACGAAAGATATATTTCAATTACCCACCGCGCGCGACGCTGCCATTTTATAACGACTGAAACTCGCGCGGGGTTGTCTAAAAAAAAAATATGCTCTAATTGACTTCGAGAGACTCGCTCGGCTCGAACCGCGAGCAAAAAGTGTGCGCGGCGCGAGCGAGCGGAGTGAATGCGCTCTCGTGGTGGGCTTGCTCTCGAGCGCTGAAACTTTTTTTACTGTTATATAGCTGCTGCGCGTGTGTATGTGAGAGTACGCGGTTTGACGTCAATGGCAATTTTCTTGCCTTATTTTCGACGCGCGATCAGCGAAGAAGTACCTCATCATCTAATAGATTTAATTTTCTGAATTGCAAAACAATTTAAAAACAGGTTGTGTGTATCGTAATTCGAGCGGGAGTTTATATCCTCGCACGCGCGGCTCTCTCATCGCGGCAACCCACTTTTTTTCTATACTTTCGGGATGTGTACACGCTTTTGTACTGTAATTAGACGTAGTTGGTAAATAATTAAGGTTCGAATATAAGTATAACGTTAGAGTTGGTGTTTTCTGGATAAATAAATATCGATGAAGATTGGCAGCTATGCAAAGTTTGAATTACGATCGAACTGGTGTCCGCGTTATTATATGCATAGTATTTTACAATTGAAATCGAGATAACGATTGTAATTGCCCCGGTTATTACTACGTCATTATAATGTCTATAATATTTTCGCCTTTCAATGCGATAAAGACATTAAAAATGGTAATTCATGCATTTTCTTTTTAGAAATGTTATCGTCGTATTTGCATCTAAATGCAGCTACCTACAGAGTCGTTAATGAATGCCGACAAAATTAGAAGTATATTTTCCCCGCATCTTGTACTTTATATACGTTTATGCTAAACTTATAAATTCTTTTCACGCACGTATATAGTTATGCAACCCACAGTCTGGCTAAACATCAAAATAAAGCGCGTCTCAGAGCATCAATCAACTTTCTTCTTTATAAATAAATTATCCCCCGCGTTACGAGTTGAAATTGTATAAATTCACATTTACGGACCCACTCAAAGTCAAACAAAATTATACCAAGTATATCAATTAGGCAAATAAAACGCATCGGTGAAATATACCCACACGTGCAACCCCCGATAATTTCGCAAATAATTTATCAAAATATCCATGAATAATGTAATCCGTTCATTCAAGCTTTAATTATTAATCAGGGTTACGTAAAAATCATCTCTAACCGCGAATAATGCGATTTGTCAATTTATAGTTGGCCAGATGTACGTACGTGAAACGTATATCAGCAGCAGGAGAGCCTCGAACCCGTTATGTGCAATTCTACCGAAAATGGGGTTCAAAAAATAAAAAAAATGTGGTGTGGTACGTGTGCCCCAAAATCTAGTTGAAATTCAAATTCATTCAAATAGTACTAGAAGATAAGCTTAAAAATTTACTTTTGCGCTGATGTGTGACTAGCCGATATTCTCTCTCGCTCTCTCTCACTCTCTCCCACTGTCTCTCACTCTCTCTCACTCTCTCCCACTGTCTCTCACTCTCTCTCACTCTCTCTCGCTCTCTCTCTCTTTATTCTCCCTATATTATTGTCGTCTAATTAAGCACGGGCTGTGTGTACTCGGGAATGTTTGAGATTCCATCAAAGTCGCTTATCAATCAACGTGCGACAACCTATACGTAAAGTACACACACCCACACACACATACACATACGTATCGATCGCGATTCAAGACTTTTTATTCTCGCGCATCATTGGAGTGCGATTGTCTACCTGGTAGAAAGGTATACATGCACGAGTCGAGTCGCTCGATCGAAAGTGTCAATGTTTGTCGTGGTGCGCACGGCCTGTCTGCTACCACCACCCTGCACCTATGTGCGTAATACGAATTTCCCCGAAACTTCAATGTGAACTGTAGGAGAGGAGAAGAATAAAAGAGAGAGAGAGAGAGAGAGAGGCTTGTGCGAGATTTCGAGAGACTCAATTGACGAATCTGACGAGTTTGTACATATAATTGGGTAGTGGAAAAATCTGTTGTTTGAGAAAGATGGCTAAAAATAGAATTGACTTTTTTATGTGCATGTACATTATGACGTTCGATATCGCGGTGAGAATTATATACGGTTGAAGGAAGCTTCCATGCTCTTAATATATGAGGTTAAATATAAGCTGTAGATTAGAGGAGAGCATACACATCAGTGTAGGTATATATATGATATCGTGCATACGTCAAGAGCGATTTCTTCGTGTATAAATCTAGCACTCTATGATATTCCAATTATTTAAAGTATGTGTGTGATTGGGTGCGATTTAATTTTACGTGCATAGCGTGCTAGATTATTTTTATTGCTTATAGTAAAATGGTACGTAATAGGAAATTCATGTTGAATTATCGCCTTGCGTACCTATAAGTATCGACATTCAGGAAAACTTGTAATACAAGAAATACAATGCTATTTTTAGAGAACATTGAGTGAACAAAATTAAAATCATTTGGAAAAGTACGTCCAATTAGACCTATCTGCTTTTTCCCTATATATTATGTAATATTGGAGATTTATCTTCATTATTAATGCAAAATAATTTTCTGTAAGATAGTAATTTCGCTTATCATCTTCAAAAGCCCTTAAAAAACTAAAACCAACTACATAAGATATTCCTCCTCTTTAATTCTTGAACATTTATTTTGTATCATTCATCCCTTTCATTCAAAAACATACATGAGCAAATCCATAAAACTTTTAACATTTGCGTGACTATTTTTTTAAGTAATTTTTTTTAAGTAAAGATACACAGTGTACCATATTCAATTTATACGCAAAAAACCAGTCCTATAAACCATATTAGTGTGCCACAAATGGCACATTACAGGGATGCAGAAAACTGTGAAAAAGTTTACGTTTTGAAAACAAATACTTCTTGCAACACTACTCGACACAATCACACAGCTAACCCGGACTCCTCCTGCATTGCGCACAAAAGCGGCATCAATTTCCAAACGCTCCGCATGATGTTTACCCTCTCGAGATATATTAATATCACATATCCCGCAGTTGGCATCTCGCTTCCGATAAATAAAAAAATATACTCTTACGCGCGTGCGCATTATACCCCATCCTCTCTCTCCTCTCTTCCCACAAAAGAGACAGCACGCGCCAATTGACGCAACTGCACTGCAGTAATGTGTGCGCAGCACGCGCGTCGCGTGTAACACAATACACACTTTACGATGGTAAACAAGCGGGATACCCGCTAAGAAGCTGGCGATTGCGAATCAATGGAAAATAATACAATATCTTCTCTTTCGTTTTCTCGCAATTAATTGCCGATCGCGCGCGGCGGCCTATCGCTTTCACCCGTGATGACGCGCGCGAGACGCCGCCGCCGCGTGTTACACCACTTTCCTCCAACTTTTCTCGCAATCGTTATATATATCTATACTTCTTGTATACATGAGAGAAATTATTGTTATCGTCATTATTATATATAGACATCCCTCTCTCGTGCCGGAAAACACAGCGAAGTGCTTACGCGCGCGCAGAGCTCATTTCTAATCTCTCGATGCACGTCCGTTTCGTAAGTCGGGCCTAGGAAGCCTCGTGCACCGCTCCCGACGACGACGACGACGACTACGCGGTCGTCCACACGTAAGTAAGTACGTGCGGCATGGGGCTACGTGTCAAAAGTCACGTTTCCCCGGCGACGAATGCTCACGCTATATACTCTTTCCCTATCACGTGTATCGAATGTAAGAGAGAGAGAGAGCGGAGGAGAGAAAGAGAGAGAGAGGGGGACACACCCCCTTTTATGACGCGGGTGTGCACGCGCGCGCGTACGGTGAAGAGGGAAAGAGAGTGTGGATTAATTACTAATGATTTGTTATTTCGGCGAAGTAGGCGCGAGTGCGCGCGTTCATTGCACTTGCACCGAGCGGTATATTTGTATGAGCTCGCTTGCGTAGTTGTAATAGACGTTGACGCAATAGAGGCGCACATGATTTAAATTTAGAGGCGGCGCAGCTTTTGACTGTGGATGGACTTTTTTTCACGGCAGGAAGTGCCGCTGTGGCCGCGATGGCGCCCTGTGAGGATTCGTGTGTTGTGTTGCCGTGCGGTGATTTTGCAGCGCCGCGCCGCGTCCGTCGTGGTTCGGGTCACGTTGTAATCGGCAGCTTTGTGGTTCGTAATACCGCGGTTGGTCTTCTGTTCGGATCGACATTAATTTTCGTGAATTTATAGGATATTTTGTTTTTGGAAATTTCAGTTTTATGCAGATATGTTTTATTTTTTTAACTAATAAAAATGGTGTGGGGTTTCGTATTTTTTGGAAATAATGTGGCGATTAGCTTATGGAAAATTATAGAAAAATAAATCAATACATTTTATGTATAAGTGGCCATGTATGTTTCATTGGTATTACAAAATAATGATCATTCAATGTAATAGTAAGAATATTTGTTGTTAATTACACGCTTATATATTTTGCTTTACTATAATAATAAATATTAATGTCCCTGTCATTAAACTTTGTTTGTTACTTGTTACCTCTAATTAAATAAAGATTTCCACTTTATCCTCAAATTATTAAAATATTTTCTGATATAGGAAAATATGTATTTTTAATATTACTTATACACATATATGTATGTATTCAATTAATTCGGTTTACGTGACGATAAAGATCATCATAAACAATAAATTCAATGCAAGTGTATAGAAAAAAAAAATAATAAATTTAAACGGCAAATAGTACCGTTAAAGGATAAAGTGTTATTCTTTTTACATATTACACTGGATTAATATACTCAATTAGGAATAACTTGAGACGACATTAAAAAATTATAAAGAATATATATATTGAAATTACAGCTGAAGTAAAAGTAGGGTACAAATATCTTTGATTACAACCACGCATGGATGGAAGTCACGAGTCACGACCGCTTCTCACAGGTTGATCGGCACTGAGGCCCAAATGATCTCACAGCCGTTGTATTGGTACAGACATCTCTTCCACATATAAATACTCCTGGATTTCCCCGCAATTAAGCATATCTGGCTCACGCCTTTCTTTACTCTCTTTCTTCCTTTCTCCCCAACTTTTTTTTAAGCTTTAAACAGTTAAGTCTCAAAACATGATTTGCAACGTGTATTCTTCATTGACCAATTACGATAGGAAATCTTTTTTCAACTAAATTCCACTTCCTCTAAATCTTTGACACGAAAACAATTCAATGTACACTCGCAACCTGACTACGCCCCCGCAGAAAACTCAAAATTAGACCTCTAAACTATACAGTCCAAAAGCCGCAACATCGATATCCACACGCATACTCGTATTACATATCTCGCGACACGCCTAGACACTCCGGCGCGTCGCTATTCAAACCGTACCAGCCACAGCTATGACCGCACACACAGGTGCACGCGCTTTCATAGAGCAGCGATAAGCTGCAAACACTTGCCGCGCGCGGGCGGCTGCCAGCAGAGAACCCGATATGCGATACGCGTTTCGAGGAATTCGTTGACGTAACGCGCGGATCGGGTTTCGCTAATCTATAATAATATTAAAAAAAGAATGAGAGAGAAAAATTTATAGAAAAAAAGAGGTATGGCCGGTGCAAGTTTTTTTGCACCTGGCACCAGCGCGTCTCGCTCGTGTGCCATCGTTGTTTGTGGAGCCCGTTCATTCAGAAGAACGATCAGAGAGAAAGGACAAAGAGGTGTGTATGAGGCGGGTTGAGAGAAGAAAAAAACATTGCAGAATTGGCTTATTTATCGGCGTGATTCGGTGGTTTCTATTTTTGAGTAGAAAATAGCCGCAGTAACTCGAAGTGGTCTTGTTGCGGTCGTTCAAGGATAGGTAACTGTATAAGGTGGGATATGAGGATGGGAGGTGTGGATTTTAGAAGCGAGTTTATAGGAGGAAAAGTGTAGCTTTTTAGTGGTAGGGATTAAGTGTTTTCGGACAGGTGGGAATCTTAATGGAAATATATGCGTAGTTTAGGGGGAAGAGAACAAATATTATAATGTTAAAGTGTATGTATATTTAGAAGTTTTTGAATTAAATGTGACGTAATAGCTACGCAAACGTTACAATCCAACTAAACAAATGTAGGTATATCCGAATTTACATATTTGATTAGTGAACAATTTCAAGTTCATTTAACGTGTTTTTTTAGCTCTGGAATCGATAGTCACAAATAATTGGGCTATACGTTAAAAATCCCGATATATTTGAATATTTTATGTTAACTAAATGCAAAAGACGGTGATAAATGACCTTAAAAAGAATTCACATTCGATTTGTGGATTATTCGAATTCTTTGAAGTAAGCAAATGTGAGCACATGCATACTGTTATTTATGCACTCAAAGAGAATATTTTAATTTTAACCTATTATATTGTAATAGTTTTGGCTGATGATAATTTTAGCACAAACAATTTCAAAAATACATGTAAATTATAACCCAGTCGCGTGCGAAGTAAACGATCTCATTTATTTGAAAACTATAAAGTTTTTTAAATTAGTCAGACACGAAATTGACAGATGAATCATAGGGAAGAAGCACTCATCTCAGATAAATCAATTTTATGATACAGATCTCCATTATAGATATGTTAAATTACCCGCGCGACAAATTGTTATTTTCTTCGAGCACTCTCGCAAAAACGATTACCGAATCAGCAACATCATAAATACTATCATTATACGTACAAGATATATATTATTACCTCCGCATACCGTCGTTACTTCTCATTAGCGCAATGTCTAAAATTAAAAAGCTGCCGCAGAAATTTTCCGAAAGAGCATTTCTCACTCAGCTGGTCGATCGCGTGTGTATAATATATTGACATCGGCCAAACACACTTATGCACATTATCTCCAAAACCTCTCGATATTCGCCAAGCTCGCGCAACTATTTTCCCCGTCGGATTAACTCCCTGACGCAAAATCATCGAGATCGAAAATAACATAACACACGCTTCACTTGTTGCCTCTCTGCTCATGTGTCTCCTGCAAGTGTATATACTATATCAATCACGAGCACAGGTGCGCCCCTTTCACGTGCCCGCACGATTGGCAAACAGACGCGTGAGAAATAAGTCATAGTCTTCTTCCTCTTCGCGGCTGATTGTTTGCCTGTCAGATAAGGGCGACTGCGGCTGGTTGGCGCGCGATAACATATATAATTGCCAGCTTTTGGATTTTCGCCCGCAGCGCTTATATACATACACATACATATTATAACTTACGTACACGTATGTAACCCGATGCAAGCTCGCGATATTGCATTTCGCCTACAGCGCTTGTGTGTTAATTATACGTATACGTGCACCTCGCGCGCGTCATCGCCGCGCAGCATGAGGGAGACAATCGCCGCGTGCGACATTTTTAGCGGAATTCGCGAAAAATGAGAACCGCCGATTGACGTTGATTGCTAAAGTAGGTTAATCAGCTACGCTACTTTTTTTCTTCACGGCGCGCACGCACGTGTGTAGGCGTGTATGTAACGTATGCGTATATGTACAAGTTTATAAATACATATATAGACTGTCAAATGAGTTTTCCAGAGACGCGGGCGCGCATTCTGATTGGTGGATGCGGCATTGACGACAGCGCGGTGCAGACTCGTTATAGGCGCAAATATAGGTAAAATTTTCGTGTTTGCTTAGCGGAGCAAGGCCGCTCGCGCATTGTACGAGTGTATATAAGTATAGTGTCAATATTTTTGATAGTTGATGTATACTCAGCGACGCGACGCGCGAGGGGCTTTATATGCGCGGGTATATAGAATTGTGCGTAAAACCATAATCGTGCGGTGATGTGCTGGCGTTCCACTAATCTGTCACACAAATAAGGAGGAACTTCATCTAATTAGAGCGATGGTTATTCGTACGTTGGAAACGTTTGACCTTATTGATAGCGTTGTTTTTCTCTCTATCGCTCATGCCGTGTTTTAGGATCAATAAATCGCGTGGAAATCTCTAAACAGACATTGCGCGCGCGGCGGTTTGACGACATTGTTTCCAGTTTGTAGGATACGATTACATAAAAGCAAAATGACAATAAAGGTCGTATGATCATAATGACTTGAAACTCCTTATTTCAAGCACCTACAATTATCGCAATTATTATTTTAGCTTCAAATAATCGAAACATTGCCATATATAACTAGGGCTGCACGATATAGTAAGATTAATCTTGATATTATTATATTGTCACGCCTCAATATTCTTAATAAAATCTAATAAGTATTCTAAAATAACGTTTCTTTTTATGGGTTTCTGGGACGGGGAATAGCTTTATAATCAAGAATTATAATCAAGAGTCTTATAATCAAGAATTTGACCTTCGCCAGTACGAAATCAATCTATAGCACATGTAAATGATGTACAAGTGGATTAACGAGATATTAATGTTATGAAAATGCATTCTACACTAATACATAACTTCCTCCCAAATATAGAAAATAGAGTATAAAGAATGGCCATTATGAATATATACAAAATCGTCTCGAATTATGGGATTTGAGACGATCGGCAGTAATGATTTGTGAAGTCAACGGTCATGATGGACTAATCACGGGTACGGCGTTCAGACCCGGCAAGAAGTTTCTTTTATCAAACGGGCAGGATAACATACTTCGAATGTGGAACCTAAGACAGCTAAACAGTTAAAAAAAACTAGGGCTGCACCAGCACGATATAGCAAGATTAATCTTGATATTGTATTGTCTTGCCTCAATATTCAAGACAATAATCGATACAATAATTATATAGTTTTCGGTACAATATCCAGATTGTGGTGTCAAGAATCTTGTCTTGTCTTGAAAATAACAATGTTTTCTAATCGAGATAATTATAAATTCATAACTCTATAAACTTCAGTAGTTACTGATGACCATCTACTGATGGGATGTGTGCGGCGCTCCTACATCTCCTCGGGCCAACTTGCCTTTTGTTCTCGCCAATATACCGCGCTTATTATTGCACGCGTACTCATTATATCACATTCTTTGCGCGCACGCGGCGATTCATCAAAGTCCCTCGCGATTCTCTACAATGTAACTATCCGCGCTTGGACGCCGTCCCGTGAGACACGCACACTCTCTTGCTCGAGAGAAAAAAACGGTTGGCCTAACCGACGAGCGCCAGACTGTCTACACAAATCGCGGCGCCATGCAGGTTTGTTAGTTCATACTGATACCACGGCGATGACTGTAATTTAATTACCCCGGCGAAGAATTGAAAATAAATCCGCGCGTTATTGGCGCTCAGCCAAGAATTCGCGTGCGGAGAAACACAAAGCTTGCAAGTTTGCGTGCGCGTGTATATAAGCGGTGAAAATTGTTGATGCGCGCGGGTTATTTAAAAATGAAATTCGTGGAGAGAGAGCGAGAGCGCACTGCAGATTCTTGGTATCGCGCGGCGGGTGCAGATGTGGATATTTTCGACAGGATGCGGTTCATCCCATTGTTGCAGCGAAGCGAGTGTAATGTTGTTTTGACACTGCGTAGTGATCGCGAGGTATAATAAACATACGACGTGGTGCGAGTTTCTTTTTCGGAGGCTGTGCGTAGATTGGAAACAAAGATTGTGTGTCGTGGTCAATGTTATACGGAGATGTCGTGGTTTATTTTCGCCGTAAGTATAAATGTATATTCGTGTTTTGCGTTGAAACAATAAAATAGAATACTAAATCAAAAATCATTTTTTGAAACAACTATATAAATTTGAATTTTCGAAATTTTTCACGTTCGCATTCAAACTCGTTTCTGTCGCCTTGATATATAATACGTGAACGGAACAATTAACCTTCCTTATTCCTAAATTCGTTTACGTTTTCTGAATTCATCTACATCCTTTTTTTCAAAATAAAGCCGCCCATATATAGTTTATATCCTTTACATAATTTCGCCATCCGAATTATCAGACTGCGTGCACAGACTTTCCTGCCGACTGCGGGGCGACTGCGAAGGTGAAAAAAAAAATCGGCGAATGCTAAACAACGCAAAGGATATCACACATATATACCTACCTGTATATATGCCGGAAGAGAGTCGTCCTGAAAAGTGGGTCAGCCGCGCGCTCACGGCGAAGGTGAGCGAACGCGTTATATCGTAACAAGGCCCCGCGTATAAGTACATTTCGGAGACGCGATAATTCCTTGAAAAGGTGGAAACGAGCACAGATAGTTGAGGAGCGTCGTTATATTGACTTGGAAGCGGAGAATTTGTTTAAGAGGGCGGGGTACTATACTGTAGGTGATTTCGATATGATGTATGTCCGTACAAGTGGGCGTGTAATTGTATGAAAATCTAGAATTATAGTTATTGGTGTTTTTAGAATAGCATTTTTTACGTTCGAAGATAAGATATATATGATTTGTATAAATCAGAATTCCTACATATTGTATTCTTATTAGGTACTTTTTTATTCTATATTCCTACCCGCATACGACATTTCAAGGTTTGTACGGGACGACGGACGCCCTCACCTCACCGCCCTGGCGTGGGTACGTTTGATCCTAACACCCTTCCCTATATGCCCAAGAACGAGGAGTCAAAGTTTAGTATGTTGCAGAAAATAAGCTCCAGTTATCCTCCTATGTCTGGAAATATAAAAAGTATTTTGGAGTTTTATGAGGTCATGTGTCTGACGATCAGAGTCTGTTTTGTAATGAGAGAATAAGTCTGTGAAGAGATTTCACAGGCAAAAATTATTTTATTTATATAACGTATTTCAATTTCATTTAAAATATTGGTTTTGATTTTGCGAAAAACCCTTCTTAATTGTTAGATTATATTATATAGAAATTATGACGTATGGAGCATTTCGGTTTATTTTTATGAGGTATTATTATATTTTAATGGTATTTTAGAGGTAAACATTATAGATTGTGTCAAAATTGATGCGCGTAAAGTATTTTGATTTTTGAATAAAATAATCTTTTTTTTATAAATAATTCTTTGCTGCGTAATCATTATTTTCAGGAAAAATGGTCATGGACACGCGTATCGGTAAAATATCCTGAAGTTTCAGTGTAGTGTTTTATTGGTCGTTTTCAACATTAGCGAAAATAATAAAAAACATAATTCTTTTTATAAATGTGCCACCGCTCCATCACTTCTGCAAGTGCCACGCTATAGCATACTTGGAGTTGTTGTTGTTATTGTTGATGTTGTTTTATTAACACACGTCGGTTGATTGTTTTCACGGGAAGAATCGAGAGGGAGATGGATTGATCAATACCAAACATATTCGTGGATTTTAATAGTAGCGCTAAGTGTTCTTGGCCTTGGGCCAGCTTTAGCGCAGCTATCAAAATAATCTCATTAAATTGTTCGGACTTTAATTTTAGGTGCTGTTTTAACTCCTCGTGTACACATATACCTCGATTACTCACGCGTAAAAGCTACAATTTGTCGGTAGCACACACATAATTACATTATTTTAGATCTCAAGGGCGATGTTGCATATATAAAAGAAACTTGCAATAAGTATTATATGGTATACCAAGTCAATACACTAATCATATATACTTTCGACATAATACACTCAACTTCAGTATAAGCATCCACCTAAATATAAATGCAAACAAACTCTTTAAGCGCACACCCGATACTTAAAAATCCTTACATCACTCGCTCGCGAACTATATCCCTCTCCTCGGCACTGAAAACTCCTTTCTCGTAGCTACGTCAAACCAAAGCGACCAACACGTGCCATCTCTTCTCCGTGGCATTGAATCTGCCGCGGCGAGTGTGAGATCACACCGAATTCATAAAAAGCCGTGTAAGTAGCTTGAATTTCAGGATTTCTCGTAGCCGCGCACTTCTCCTGTGGCGCTGATCGTAAAAACGTTTATACGCGCGTGGCATGTAGTTTCTTGTGTGCAGTGTATATATATATACGTATAGCGATAATTTACCTTCAATTTTATGGTTAACGACAAGTGCGTTGACGCAGAAAGTCAGCTTCTTTGCGTATTTACCAATGAGTCGATACATTTTTTTGTCATACGCAGAGCTGCAATTTTGTATTGTATAATCTTATTTCGATGGAAGAAAAATGGTACGATCGATAATTCAATCAACGTTTGCGGAACACAATTGGTTCTGTCTGATAATAAGCGTGCGGCGCCGTCATCAACGGAGGCACTTAAGATTTTCCAATTTTCCTGCAGAATTGCGAATGATTTATGCAGTTCCTTTCTCAGAAGCACTTACGATCGTTATGTCGCTTATTAGACAGGAAAAAATCGAGAGTGTTGGAGAAGTTTCCTTTGATTGCATGTATGTATGTACCTACATATAGGAAGCAGTTTCGTCGTAAAACTAATGCGTTTCTTTTTTTGGTCGCTACGACAAGAAAAAAACAACAAGTTAACAGATAAAAAGCTGTACACTGTCTCGGCGTATCCGATAATTGAATGTTTTTCGAGTAAAAAATATCTTTTATTTAGACGATATAAATATAGCTGCTATGTTGCTTTAGAATTCTAAATTTAACATACCTATGCTTACATCACTGCGAGAAAGTAAATAACAAGCGTCTATCAACCCAAAATAAACTGTTAAATTCATTTATTTTCCGAATTCCGAATCGGATGGAACACTTTCAATAATAATTTCAATTGCAATTTTCAATCTTTCTTTGTAATATACAATTATTTTTTAGATAGCTTATCGCACAATAATTAATTTATTCGCTAACAAGTAAATGAACAGGTGCTTACGTGCTTAGCAAGTTAATCGTGTAATTATAATATCGTTTTACTTTTTAATCTCTACATACGACACATGTTTTTTTTCTTTGAGAAAATACTTAAAATACACACACTTAACAATATACATACTACATTCAAGAAATTTCGAATAAAAAAACATATATGCTATTATCTACATCTAAAAATACTTTTTTTGTATCTCCATTAGCTTGCTCGTATTTAAATACACTTGACAATATACATCAAGCAATATTTTTCAGTTACAAAAATCATCCGCGATAAAAGTGCACGCGCGACGAGAAGCCGCAGACGCCTATATTGCACATACATGCTAAAACAGTTATTATTCTCGTACGTGCCCGCAAAAAGTGCCTCTCTTCACATAAACGTGCAATAAACTGTGAGCCTCTGTTTCCACAGGCTTGTCACATCCTCTCGTCTCAGCGTTTATGCTCTCGCTTCCGCGCACAGGTTTTCATATATATACTTTCGTTTCACTGTTCATGACGAATGTAAAGCTTTGAATGGCAATGTTTTATCGTCATTTTGCAGACTTTCACGCAGGAAAGTGTGACAGATTTTATTGTATGCAGGTGGAAGCCAAATGCGATTACGTGTATAGCTTTGTAGCTTTGTATACGTTGTCGCATTGTGTATAAGATATAATAAGTAAGTGGAAATACCATTTGCCATTTGCTGGGAGAATAGGTCGAAAGCTTTATCTACGGTTGAGTCAGAAAGTGCGTGCATGTGTGTATATATTTATTACACGCGTGTGCTAAAAGAATCGCCATAAAATTGATTTGACATTGACGTCGCGCTAAATTCAGCCTTTGCCTACTTCTCTCGGGTTATTATACTGATAAGGAAGGATCCCAGCGGTTTAAAAATAAAGCGAATTGTGCAGATATGCAGCCTTGGATGCGCGTACGGATCATAATTTAGAGCACACGATGAAGAAAAAAAGATTTACCGCGATGCGGAACGAGTCGTCAAAAGGTCGATTGAACAGCAGTGTGTGTCTGACTGGACTCATCCTTTATCTACTTCCGCTTATTCAGCACTTTGCGGGGATTCGTGATGATAACGGACACTGATAAGTATATTATTCCGCTCAACTTTTTTTTTCGCCAATTAAGGTATATTATAGAAATATAATAATTTTCTCGAAAGTACTAATGGCGTTAAAATGTTTTTCTTACGAAAGCGGCGATAACAATGTAAACAATAAATTTTACGCAGTACTTTGCAAAGTGCAATAACTTGAGCGGTAATTGGAACGTTTACGTAATCACTTTTCACCTGCAATCAATAACGAGTTATTAAAAATTTCAAAACAAATTAGGGTTATCGCGCGTATTATATATATATGAAAGCATAAAAGTTTGTCTTATTTTTTCCGAGTATATAGTGACACGTGGAAGCTCGCGCGATATAAGTATATATACTTATTATTTTCATTCAAAAACGAAAACACACACACGCGCGGTTATTCGTACAAAAACAATTTAAAATTCTAATGATCCGCGCATATATAATTATGCAGAACTAACGACACCAAGATTCCCGCACTCAAGTCTCACGCGATAACTGCCATAATATTTACAAATTTCATTAAAGATTCGCAAACCAGTAACGTCCAGTTAACACACACATCGCATAAACCCATATACATCATCAGAATCCGCGTCGTTATCGGCCTCGTAAATTCCCTGTAAAACCATCACAACGCCACCCGGAAATTTCGTAACCCACATTCGCGCGCGTTATTCCCTATGACCCGACCGCAGCCAGCTAGTACACGCACACTTCCACCTTATTCTTACACAGGCAAAAGCAGCTATTCTAACAATCCATGAACGAAGTTACTCAACCGGTGGCGTTACGGCAGCAGCTGCCATTTTAACAGGCCATCGATCGACATACGTCCACCTGACTCACGATTAAAATCGCCGCTCATGCGTGTACATACGCTGATTCATCGCGCTTGCAGATGTAACAGTCGCGCTGACTTTTTTTATATATACCAGCGCGCGCTTGTATACGATTTTCCCATTGTTCGGTATAAGAACGCACGCCACGTGAGTTTTCGCGCGCGCTCCGTATTCGTCGATATACACCGATAGATCGCGGACAAAGATTTATTTCTGCTCGTGGTTTTTTTTTTCTTGCGGCAAGCTTTTTTCAGTAGTAGAGCTAACGCCGCGCTGAATCACCTGCTATTATTTAATTGATCGTATAAGAGAGGTGTAGTCTTTATTACGGACATAAAAGAGCTGCGATCGACAGTTGCCGCTGGTGAATCATACATATACTGCTTCTGATTTTCGACGAAAGCGTTGTCCATTGAGGACGATTTGATGGTTATTACGCACTTTTCTTGCTTTTTAATCGCGTGATTATGATAATTGCAAAAGTAAAGAGTCTTTGTTTATACTTCGATTTATCGTCTTTACGAGCCCCGTATATATAAAATTGTGTGCGCACGGTTCTCGAATTATTTTATCCTGAATGGCGTATAGTTCCTATAATAACCAGTATACGTTTCTGTTATATATACAGTGGCGCTCGCGTTTACACAATCTACGTGTAATTTCGTAAAAATCTGTCACTTCGCTGCCAAAACCGAACGCTCGCTGCTCGCCTATCCTTGAAACGCTCTCGCGTGTGTCATATAAGTTATGCACTTTTTTTGCAGCAGACCCACATTTGGATAATATATTTGCACCTTCAGGATATATGGAGAAGGAACTTGTCAATGAAGACGGTTATGAATGTTTTTTTTTTTGTTCTCTTCTTCGAGATATATCTATATAGTAATAATATTGCTTTTGCAGAAAAAATGTGAGCGATTGTGATATGTCCATAAAATAACTATGCGCGCGCGCGCGAATATAAATCATCCGCGCGGTTACATTTAAGTTGACTAATTCGATAGATAAAGAACCTTATAATCACATCGTATGGAAATGAAACAATTATTCTTCCGGTTAATAGTGCGTTATATTCTGGATTTTTATAAACGCACACAACACGTGCATCATCATATAATGAACACCTCACTAAAGTACTGATAGAGCGCGAGGAAAAAAGACCGATATACAAAAAGCTAATTTTTCAGCAACTATTAATTTATTTTGCTAATAGTGCTCTTCGAAATTCATTGCGCTCGTTTATACTCTCTTTTTATATCATATATCTCGCGCTCTATAAGCAAATCAGCGGGGAATTTAATTACACCGTCGACATATATAACCACCTATAACTAAACTTTTTCTCGCCATGTATAAGATCGCGCCGCGCGGCAGCTCATGCATAATCTAAATCGACGATCATGTACACACACAGCAGCCGCGCCGCGCTCTATTTATCGCGGCTCTGTAATTTTGCATAAAAGTCAATATTGACTAAGCTACTTAGCGAAGCAAACTATGCATTTCACAAACGGCTATATGCTTTTTTTCCCGCACTTCATATCCATTAACCGCGCGTGTCGTGTGTAAATGCATTTCCAATATATAATCGCGCCGCGCGCGTAACGTGTTGTGAAACTCGCGCTATACTCCACTGCAGTAGCCGCATTGTATAAAGCGCGCGTGGAGTGGCAAACGCCGTTATAGTCGAGATAAGCACAGCGCAGGCCTCCATATACGCACGGCATATCTCGGTTTACTACTCACACGTGAACCTTATAGGCCTAGCTCGTTCACACGTATTCATCGATATATCCTATAATTAGGTACAATGCTTTTCCAAGGAATGCACCGTAAAGGTGTTATATACAGATGCGGCAAACGTGTCAGGTGTGTGCACCGCTGATCCGGATTTCGTACGGACATGCTAATTAGTCGCGTGTGCGTAAGAGTGCAGTACATGTATGTATATACGTGTGACACTATATGCAGCAGTGTCACCTACGTCTTTTGTGCCCACGTTGCACAATAGTATTATAGGTCTAATAGCTCTCGGGGAGCCGAGAACACACGCCGCGATGAATTTGGTTAGAGCCTCGCGGCGAGTGGTCATGCTTGCGTAGGCGAACGCGTGCGCTAGCTAACGGAAATCGCGCACGCGGGCGGCATCTCGTTAACAGCTGCAGTGCAGCCTTATATTATACGCGAGCGTTTGTTACATATCGATTAAAGGTTTTAATAGAAGAACAAAACAAAATAATAAAGGAATCCGTATCGCAAATTAATAGGAAATGCGCGCACGGATAGCGAGAGCTTAATGTTCGCGCTTAGTGTATGCAACTCTGCGGAGGTGCAATTAATATCCCCGTATCGCGGGTATATATCTCGCGCGTTCGCGTAAATAAACTCGTTTCGAGATTATATATACGCGTTTGCAGTTTTCTCGCGCGCGCGTAGATGTGAAGTTGCAAATAAAGCCTATAACGCTAATCGGCCGCGTGTCGCGCACGCGCGAACGCAAGCACCTTTCTAAGCCGACTTTGCATAAGTATAAGCGTATAATTATAGTGTGCTCATTTATTTTTCGTTCCGTATATAAACATAGATAAATTTCTTGCGTTTAGTGGGCAATAATAAAAGAGTTTTTATTGCGAACTCTTTGGGGAAGAGAGGCGTCAGTATGTAAGTAAACGATTTTGCAAGTTTCGGTGTGGTTGGAAAAAAGGAGTCGTGTGTTATATGTGGTGGGGATATTTTATTTTATAGATTATTATAGTATAGTTTAGCGTCACGAAGAGAGAATTTTACAAAATAATGGTGGGTTTTTGTATTTGTTGGCAATAAGCCGTATGTAAATAACGTTATTTAGAATTTCGCGCAGTATAACTTACTATTTTTTATTTTTATAATTGCTGTGCCATTATCTTGAATTACTAGTAAGTAATGCAATTTTTTTGTATCAAATCCATCAATCTCATTCGGTATGTCAGTTTTTCTTTAACGTGTCGGCACTGTGGTACTATATCAGATACTACCATTGATACTGCTTTTTAACTTACGCCATTCATAAGATTTATTTTAAAAATTAACATCGTTAATTGTATAAAAATTACGTTTAATTATAGGTTTTTTATTTGACTATTATAGACGAATTTTTAGAAGTTAAAAAATACGATCATATTATTTTATTTTATTTTTTTAAGTGATAATGATTATACATTGTACATTAAAAACTCATCGATACACTGGAGAGAAAATATTTCCTTTACGATCGATCTTTTAAAATTTCTTATTAATTGTATTATAAGTGCATATAAAGTGTTTGGCTAAAACAGTAATTTGAAGAGTTTAGTACATTTACTTAGTATATTGTCTAACACGCAACTTGTTAATAAGAGTATTTTAATATGGCATACTTACGATAGTTAATTTTGTTACGTAGAATACATTAATAGATATGATCAAGCTTTATTTAATCAAATTGAACGTTTAAAAATAAAGTTAACAAAGCTAATGCTGTTTAGCAAAATCATCATGCAGACACACAGGCAGTTATTTGATTTTTATTCATTTATATATGATGCGACTAAATACAAGTTCTTGTAAGGTCTTTTTATCTTATAAAAGGAGTTCAAGAACCGATTAACTTTTTTTTTATTTTTAACTACTTTATTAAACGTCTTTGGGAAATTAATGAACACAGTGGTGCCATTATGTCGTCAATTACACGAGCACGATTCAGTACCGATAGAAGCTTTCATCATATACTGGCGCAGACTTACTAACGAAATTTTAATCACTTCTGGAATATTCAGCTTTCAAAAGCAAATTTTAAATGAACATTCTAATTAAAACAGTGAGAATTTTTTTTGTTTACAATGACTATATATTATAAATTCAATGTTCCCAAACTGTATAGGATTGCAGATACTAAAAGTCTATTATATTATTTAAAATTATTAAAAACGATTTTTTCCTAATTAAGAAAAATAAAAAGATTTCATTCAAAAATTGAGGATAGCAAAAAAAAGCAATCTATAAATATGCTATCCATATTTTTGCCGTAACTTGCAAACAATACAAAACCACTTGCTACACCCTCAAACCCATCCCACCCCTACAAAGCTCCAAAACAAAAATCCAACAAACCAAAACATCCTCATCCTACAATCATCGAACCCAAACCTCACACACACCCACCAAGTCCAGAGAAAGAGTCGCGCTTTTAACCAGCGCGCACGCAGGCACAACTCTCTTCCAGCTCGCTCTTAACTTATACAGCACACTCCCGAAGCGACGACCCAACACAGCCAGCTAGCCACAGCCAGCTCCGCGGTAAAGTAGTAGGGATAAAGCGTCGTGTCGACTCTGCGTGCGGCGCTCGCTCGTGCAGCGCTCGCTCGCCGCGCTCTCGGCCGAATAAAAGAAGGTGGGAGCTGGCGGGGCGGCTCAGTGTACCGTTCGTTCGCCCAACGAAGAGCACATATCACTGCAGCATTATATATATACTGCAGGAAGAGAGAGAGGCGCCCCTACTTCAATGTGTGTGTGCAGTGAGACAGAGTATAAAGTGCCAAGCCCTCGACCACCGCGCCGGCGCGCGCACGCCCACGCACAGTAGTTGTTGTTGTTGTTGCTGTCGTTGCATATACGAACAGCGAACAAGCCAGAGGAGAAATTGCATTCGCAAAGAGAGAGAGGACTATATGACGATGCGCAGTGCCAGCGACGCGCGAGTGTATTAAGAGCCAGTGTTTTCGTTGTGCCTTTTATTGTAAATACAGAGAGTTGATGTACTGTATAGCGCGAGACTGGATCGCAGTGATAAAAAGAGAGATATATGTTTATCTACTCTTAGAGCAAAGGGATCTATAGATATATAGTAAAGAAGAGTGGAGGCGGCAGGAGTGGAAGAATGTCCAGTAGCGTGTGCCACGCGCCTCTGCCAGCCAGGATGGAAGCCTTCACCACGAGGATCTGCCTGCGGGCTGTCGATCAGTACGAGAAGCTCCTGCAGTCGCACTTCAACAAGGTAGGCCTCTCTTTACATATACACACACACTTTCCCCCTATACACAAACAAATCATATAACCTTTGCTCCGAAACGTCATGATGAGGTATACGGTGCGCTGAGTGTCCCGTTGGGTGCGTGCGGTAAGGTTAGAAGAGGCCGGTCATAGCTAGCCGTATCTCTCGTGCGTTCTCTTCCTATCCGTAGGCGCGCGTCTGTGTGTTAAAGCAAAGAATTCGTACATAGATATACGCGTGATCAGCAGTTGTTTATTCATGCAACGCTTTGCAACCGCAGCTATATAACGCGCTCGCTCGACTTTCATTCAGTTAGAGCTACAATAATACTTATAATTTATTCTCCGGGAATATCGGGGATACATTCCCCTTGTACCGCTGCGGAGAGCTCGAGCGGCAACAATGCGACATTAGTTACCGCGCGGCGGCTTACAACCATATTCGCCGTTTTAACGCTGATGAATATACACACTCGTGCATCACATATCACTATACGGGCTTAATCACCTTAAGTGTGTCTATTTTTAAATAAAAGAGCTCAAAAGTTCGGTTAACGTTGAACCAAAGTCGGCGTGGCTCTATAGAGAAATACTTAAAGAGAAAAACAAGAATTCATTTGCTTTGGAGATTGAGGAAACCCGGGGACCATGCATGCATGTGCGCACGCGCGCGGAAATATGCGCGAGTTAAGTATTCAAAAAAATTCGACGGCCACACGCGGCTTTGAAATTTGAAATTGAAACAATGCGGTGTAGGTATTTGCCCTCGCTTCTCGCCGACAGTATTTTATATACACGCGCAGTTGAACCTCTCCGTGTGGAGCTCAAAATTATAGTTGCGCCGTAAATTATGCCTGCGAGAGGATCCGAAATATATTTTACCAGAAAATTTCGAAACCGGCCCGCGCGTATCCGCTTTAAAAGTCAAATTCGAATGAAACTCGCGCTGCTTGGGCATAGATATACCGTCAATTATAATAGCTCAAGAGAGAAAGGATAGACGAACGAACGGACAGATGTATTTTAATTGATTTAATTTAAAAGCGTGTTAACGCGCGCGTTGCGTACATTTCCCTGCATGTATACGCGAGGAATCAAGGTAATTAATTGCCCCACATAATTATTCGGACGAGTAATTGCTTTAAAAAATTGTGGTAGCATTGTCAGTCAAGTCTGCACATCCGCATAATCGTATAATATAGCTCTCCGAAAAAAGAAAAGAGTGCGCAAAAATTAAAGAGCCGGGGTATCCACCAACGGGGGTGGCATGCGCACGCATACACACATATATCTACATACATATAATACACACACAGAGGTAGCGAGGAGCGTCGCGACGCCGGGGCATCGATTTTCGCCCCTGTAGCAGCACGCGGCCTCTCGCCGCTGCACAAATATACGTTCAGTTACGTCACAGAATAAGTAACTCTTTACTCGCATATACATTCTTGCTCTTCGGTTTATTCCTTAACGCAAAAATAGTGCACGCAGTGTCGTTATATATAATAACGTGCAAAGTCGAGGGATGCGCGAACTGGGTCGATTGATCGGTGCCGACGATACAGGGGACGAACTCTCGCCGTGCATCTCTGTTCCACGTTATATGCGTGTGTGACGCTGTCGGTGACCGCGAGATAAATATATACACACGCACGCATCGCGTGTGATGGTCGCGTCTATAAAAACTGACGCGCGCGCAGTGCAAGGCTCTTTTCATCGGGTATCACTACGATAACACGTTCTCTTGCCGTTACAACATTCTAGTAGGTATACCTATTGCTTATAACCGTGAGAAAACCCAGAACCAATGTGATACAACCATTATTGGCCAACCACGCATGATACTATGTGTGCACTATTATCACGTCCAAAACAAATTTCACCTTGAGAAAACCCATCGAACTCTCCCAACGACTTACCTATACCCACTATATATACTACGCACGGAATTTCAAAACCTCGACTCGCGTGTGCTCCTTTTCGCCCGCGGCGGAGCTCGCGCGACACCTGCGCTGTTATACGCGGCTCGTGCGTCATCGCGCCCGCGAGAAAGTTGTAATGATGATGCGCGCGGCCGAGCACACACCAGCATGGTAGTCGCAAGCGGCTTTGAGGCGTGGGATATACACAGCACCATCACAGAGTCACGTTGGTTCCTTCTCGTTTGTATTACAGTGTTATACTGCGCGCCGCCGCGTGTGTCCCAAATGGTCGCTGATGACTTTTTACCAGAGGTGTGTGATGA
The DNA here is from genome assembly GCA_900474315.1 of Torymus auratus. Taxonomy (NCBI): domain Eukaryota; kingdom Metazoa; phylum Arthropoda; class Insecta; order Hymenoptera; family Torymidae; genus Torymus; species Torymus auratus. The sequence continues at coordinate 23,367 of UXGD01000781.1, forward strand.
GAGAGTTTTTTGTTCTCGTGCGTATAGTGCTGTTTTTGTGTATATTATTACAGTGGTAGTGGGAGAAAGAGGGAGAGAGAGAGAGTGGTTTCTTTGTTCGGGTGTTGATGGTTTTTTTTTATATATTATAAGGTGTTCTGACGTAGATAATGTTGAGAGAGTTCGTTGTATTGTGGATTTTATTTGAAAAGCATATAATATGGCTTTTTATTTTGAACTGCGACTATATTAGCGTGCGTCGTGCTCACGTTATCTCGCGCGAGCGTTATTTTCCCTTCCGAGAGCCAACAATGCTTTATCTCACGCATGATATAGTCACTCGGCCGCGCGCGATAACGGGAGAAAAGAGAGACGACTTTTTAGAGTGTCAATTTATATATACGCGAGCCTATATATGTCGCATTATAATATATACTTTCATTCAAACTCCAGTCCGCACGTTGAGATTTACAATCCTATATAATAGATGACCCAAATTGAGGACTGCAATTAGACATCGTGGAGAGGCACTAATCGCGCAAATTTTCGCCGATCAAACGAGAACTGCGGATCGTAAATTACTCTTAAAAGGCCTTTTGCGTAAGCAAGTGATCGCGCGACCAAAGAGGCCCGCGCGGGCGAGCTTTTTCAATTTGATATATAGTAGGCGTTCATTGGTCAGCGCGCTCGAGAGGCAGATGCGCTCCAATTCCGGCTATATATGACACGACGCGCAAACTTGTTTAGACTGTCTCTATATCTCCAGCTGAATTCGACTGTCGGCAGATGTGTCTTTGTATATTCTATAGATACTGCCAATAATTCACCGGCTGACCTATCGATTCGCTCGTAAAAATCCAAATCGAATACTAAATTATATAGAGATGGAAATATAATATGTATATATACGAGCGTTTTTTTAGTTGATAAATATTTTAAAAACGTTATTCATGCTCGGTCTCGAAATTAAATATTTCCGTAACGACGTCAAGAGAGGGAGAGAGAGCGGTGCAGGCATCGCGGTTTCGAATTTTTCTTTTTTGCTCGTCCGTTGAATATTATAGTCACATCACACCACGCGTACTCCGATTTATGATCGTGAAATTAATTTTCAAAATCATCACTTGCACGCGTATAGCAATCAGATAAGCGGAACATGCGTTCATTTCTGCATTAACTTTGTACATAAAGGCGCGCAAGAAATGTGTATCACGATCCGCGCGTGACGTAAACTGCAGCAAGATGCGCGCACTTTTATCAATGGCTAATTGGGGCACACACAGAGAGCGAGCGAGGCGCTTCTCGGGTGAAATATTCGTACTACTTTTCGGCACTTATTAATGGCCGCACGTTCATGTATATAATCCGGATAATGCAAATGAAGAAGCGGTGAAAAATTTCCAGTCGTTATCGTTGTTAACATATAACTCATATATAAATGCATTTATAATCATTCGAGGGTCAAGGAAAAAGTCGATTTGCATATATACAACCATAGATAGATGTATACCATTCGATGGTATACCCTTCACGCCTATATATGTTACAAATAGTTCCCCCCCCCAAAAAAGCTCTCGCGCGCACAATCCGTATTATACAAACTTTCGTATACAATTAAAACATATAAAAACCCCGGCGGACACACGACACGCGCCATTCAAAATTGAAAAGAAAAGAAAAATAATCATAAGGACACGCCCATGTAGGCACATACCGAAAGGGGACCGAGTCGAATTCCTCTCTCTCTCCTGTCAGTCGCGTTTAAAATTCAATCGGCGTGGCGCCGGCCGTCGTCGTCGTCAAGCATCGTGCCTCCTTATTATTACACTCGGGAATAAAGCCTCCCGCTGAAAAAAATAATAACCGAAAACCACGACGACGACGACCTAGCCCAAGGACCTATTTATATTATAATACTTGCACTCGGCGATAACGCGCATGAACTTCCTCCTTTATATATACATGCCGAAATATTCTTACCGCGATAATAATGCATCATTCTCATACGCTGAATGTTAATTAAAAGCTGTTTTTTTTTCGTCGTTGCCGATACATAGAATGGGGAACGAGGCTTAATGGGTTAACGAACCCGCGCGGGCCCCGATTGTTTATCGCCTCCACGACGTATAGTCAGCAGCGAATAATAAACGTTAAAAGGATCGGCTGTTTGCTTGGCGTATCGCGTGCGCGGTGGGCGGCCGATATACAAAAATAGACGCACGTTGCTCGAATTTTATTGTTCCTTTTTTTTTTAGCTATAAGGTGTTTACCGAATCTTAATATCGAGCTATAGTAGTATATATATATTCGTTTTCGAGCCTCCACAATAACAGTGCAGCTGCGCTAATTTATCCTACACTAATAAACACCCTACTCGTGATGGTTTTATAATCCTTTCTCTCGAAAATGAACCGAGGATCCAAATACGCAGGCGTCCACACGCGTATAGGTCGGTATAGCTTTCTCGCGCCTGACGTACAATTTTCTCTTTCGCGCCGCGTAGTGTAGTGCGCGTCGCCGGCTTTATATCCGGTGTGCAACATCCGGCGACGGCCGCGACATAATGTATGTATACGCGGAACGTACCATCATGCGTATAAGAAATATATATACATATACGCGCCCCTTTTCGACTTGCCGACGCTGCCGCTGCATTGGTCGTTGAACTCTATTATGGGAAATTGATTGTATCGAAAGGGGTGGTGTATAGATTTGCTTATTTGAATTTTTCGTTGGATGATGCACATCACGGAGATAAATAATATAACGTCAGTTTGCGGGGAAATTATACTCGCCGTGTTTATTCGCGACAATGCGTGCGGTGTCATTAATTGCGCGGCGTGAAAGAACGTGAGATGTTCGGAATATAATATGAATAATAAATAAAAGCTATTTAACGAAATCAAATTATATGGCGTGCAGCATTTTATATAGTTATTACACACTTCCTCCATCTTTTCGCGTAAAATAACGACGGCGAGCTGGGGGCCACGGCAATATGTATACGTAATTATCGTGTATATCATGCGGCAAATGAGGACCGTGTAATAAAAAACGCCGCGCGCAGCCGTGACCGGCATCGCGTATATACTACGCAACCCTGCACATCTCATCTAGTTTTTTCGGCGAGACTTAGATCGAGCTCTTCTGAATCAGCATTTTTCTGCAATAATCTTTACATATATATACGTGAAAACCCTTGTCTCGTGTTCCTCTTGCGTCGTGTCATCGAACGGATTCAGAACTGGAACAGACACGTGCGTGTAACGTATAAAACACGACAATGTGTCCGTTCAACCCTGCGCGCGCGCCGGCGTCTCGAAGGAAAAACCAGCTGTTTCAAATTGCCATTAGCTATTCAGTCGCTGTAGTGCGCGGAGAGAGAGAGAGACTAGGAAATTTGAATAAAAAACTCGTCTCTTTAATAAAACGGTCCGACGGGGTAAAGAGAGAGACACGTGCATGATTATAAGGCTGCGCGTCGACTTCTATTCATTATCATTTCGAGAAAAACGAGAGAGAGAGATCGGTTTGCTTTCATAACGCGAGGAGAAACAAAAAAGATAGAGACAATGAGCGCGCGCGCGCGTGTATAATGCAACAATTTTTACAGTCTGACGTCGGTTGTATATAATTTTTCGATTTGTTCGAAAACGGAGCAGAATGGAAAAAAATGCGCGATTACTATATATATACTTTCTCTCTCTCTCTCCGTGGCCGAGGTTTTATGACATAAGGCGGCGCTTAAATAGTGTTCGCTTTTTGCGAGAGCGCGAGCTCGCGGCTTATCGCGTGCGCCGCAATTATTATGACATGGCGTATATATATATGCAACCTCGAGAACTTTGAAACGATGAGAAATTGCTGACGAATCGCACGGTATATATAGGCGCCGATGGTAGAAGAGTATAAAGTGCAGCAGATACACACACATACGAAACCGCGAAAGAGAGAGAGAGAGAGAGAGAGAGAGAGAGAGAGAGAGAGAGAGAGAGAGAGAGAGAGAGAGAGAACGTCGAAGGCATGTCTTTGACATATTTTTAGAGTTATCGAGTCGCGACGTTACGCAATATCGTTCGGGGGTTATAAAGTTTCAAAAGTTATCTGCGAGTTTCATGATTAATTGTTCGGCTTGGGAAAATTTTTCACCCGTGACGCAAGTGCAGTGTGCACAATATCGGCGCGCGGATAAATTTTCGATTTCGTACACTTTATCAATGATGACTGCGTCTGCACGATGGCACTGTCAATTCGCAGCCTTTTCATACCATTTCAATTGAAAATTTACCTCTCAGTGTGTCCCTGCGATTGACATCAATATCTCAAACCGATATATAACCGCACGACAAAAAAAAAACTTATTATCCTCCTGTCGCGCACGTCCGCGCTTGCAGTCACTTTTGATCATCGAGGAAATTTCAGTGAAATATCTCTCGTTACCTCGAACTTAATTGGCAGCGCGCGCGCGTGCAGTTATACACTATACCTATATATGAATATACACGAAAACGGGCTGTTATACTGCCAAAGTTTATAATAGCGCAATATACAGGGGAATGTTAATAGGGCGCGCGCGTGTCTTGTTTCGCGATACGACTGTCGATCGGCGCAGCTCAAGACGCACTGCACGAGGGCAATTAAGAGCGATGCATCAACGTCAAAAGCGTGCAATGCAAATCCTCGTGCATTGTCGCGTGCAGTAGTATATAGTACCACATTAATTTCGCTTGGGAATTCGTGTGCGCGCAGGCACTTTTATATGTATAGTTCCACAGGAATGCGCGCCGCTGACACGGTTTTCTTGTTTTACAACCGATCGCGCAGTCCTTTGTGATTTAACCGCGGAATTCACCTGCAGTCACTGCCAGTATTGGTACATACTGGTTTTGTTCCCGCTGAATAAGTCAACCGCTTGCCAGTCTCCACTGCTTTTCCTTTTCAGTACATATATTGTAATCAGGCTTTGTTTCGTTAATAAATAACGTATGAACTATACGATCGATCGTAGATTACGTAAAAATTGTATAGATCCTGATCGATCCGTTCGATACAGTACATATGGCATATCGATTACTCGGTGACACTGCAGGAATTGCAGCATGCATACACCTCGTGAAATCAAAAGTTGTCCGTGTTAAACAGCAAATTTCCAAAACTATATACAGCACCCTTCGACATCAAGTCATAAACCACACATAACACAGGCGAAAAAGCTTCACGTACACGATCATCATCATACTGCTGTATCCTCGAAATTACATATACCTATAAGCTTACGAGGCCATTCCTCTCGTGCAAGTATAACGAGCTGCGACGAATATAGCTCTCTCGCTCGCTCGATCTCTCGTCCCGCATCACCTACTTTTTCACGCCCGGCTGCTCTCTCGCTCTCTTGCCGCGCGGCTGCATAGGAAATGACGTAGTCGCCGACACACTTCGAGGTGAGCGGACCTGTTAAACGCGCACATCCGCGTGTGTGTCTGTAGAGAGCGTTAATACAAATTCCGTGCCTCTACAATCTCTCTCTCTGTATATTTTCATTCATGCGCTGTGTTTTCTCGCGCCCGGAGGGCAGTCGCGCCATTGATTATGCTAATATTGGCGTTGCGCGGAATTCGAGATACAAAACTGCAGTGGGAAAAGCGACTTTTTTCGCGGTCTCTCAATTTTTTGCACGCGAGCCTCTGGGCTGCTTTTTTTCTCCATCGGTGTTGTTGAGATGTAGCGAGGCAGTTGATTTTTAACGATGCTGCGCGAGAGCGCGTATACGTTGCATATGGAGATAAGGACAGAATGGAGAGAGAGAGAGAGATGCCAGATGTGGTTGGAGAGTCTAGCGCGGGACGCAGGTTGAATGCACTTTGGTAGACAGGATGCTGCGGCAGTGTGAAGGAAAAAGTATATTATGGGAGCTGAAATGAATTTAGTGGTATATAAAGTTTCGAGATACGGTTATACTTTGATAAGAAAAAGAAATTGTCAATAACATTTCGTTATGAATTCCGCTTTATTATATTTGTATTTTACAGCGCGATAATATTATTACAATTTCTTCTGTTAAGAATATACCTCGTGAGATAGAACTCTTCGGTTTGCGAGATACTATACGCTATAATATATACATGAATTATTCATCGATTATTTATATTCATCAATAATTGTGTCTATCACGCGTATAATAGACTTTTGCCGAGAGTCCTCGCGAATAATAATCAAATAACGAGCGGAGAAAGTTCCTCGCACTCGCGAGAGCATTAATTTATTCGACGATGATGACGAAGAAGAAGAAAAGGAACGACAACAATTTCTATTTAAAGCTATCGGTATGTCTGTAATAAATGCACGCAATACGGCCGCGGTCACGCAATCGGAAAATTATATTTTCCACGGCAGAACGGCAGCAAATGTGTGTCTTTTTATATCGCACGGGGGTTACGTAAAAACAAATGCCAACTTACACCGAGAAACAATTCAGTTTTTCTTTTTGTCTAACGTTGTTTCTTTCACCGCTCGCGCACGCATCTCGGGGCAAATATGTTGTACATCGAATAGTTTCCTCGTCGACTCTTTGGACACTCATTCATGTACATTTGACAATTACTTTACACTCTCGAGTTTTTCTTTGGATAATACACTTGTGATCAGGTATAGTTATCGCGCGATCCGCGGCATGTGCAAAAAGATGACAAACTGATCGATGCGCTGTTCCTTTTTTTCGACTGCTGCATGGAAAAAAGGGATAGCAAAAAAACTTACACACGATCATTTACATCTTTATAATTGTCAGATAAAACAAGAGAGAGAAAGAGAGGGAGAGAAAAATGTCCTTGCGCGATGCACACGTGCGCCACGCAGATATCATCATCAATATACTTCCATATGACATGCATGAGTTAAAGTCGCAAATAAATTATCTCAACGAGTATAGTTGTATGCCTCAATCAAGATGTATCATCGATCCCCCACCCTGGTTTATTTCGTATATACGCAAGACGAAAAATCTGACCTAGGGTACCTATACCTTTTCCAATTTTTTATACTCTTTAAAATCCGTCCGCACCTACACACACTCGCGTGACCTCCCACTCGGCTCCCGATTTGGATTTAAAGAGAGGAAAACAAGAAATGGATCTGCAATTACACGTGAGAAAGATCGAGCCGCAGATATACATATACGTGTACACATACACATACGTTCATATAATACCTACATACATATATATAACGCTCTCTCGAATCTCGGTCCGGCTGCCGGGTGGTCGCGAAAGGAGCGCGCGACGCAAACTAGTTTCGCTGCAGTATATGTATTATATATATACGTATTATAGCGATTCTCTCCAAGGAGCTTTTTGCTATGCATCTGCATGCGCATGCGTAAGAATTAGTTCGGAGATCCGGGCTGGCGATAGGAGTAATTGAAATACGAGATTAAAGCGAGTAAGATTATGTGTATGTGTGTGTGTGTGTGTGTGAATGAGAGATGGATTATTTTTTTATACTTTCGTTGCGAAAATCTTATATATGTATCAATTTAATTAAGTCGTGCGTAATATGTGCCACAGAGCAAGATAAAGTACTTTCGAGCTACATGCGCGCTATTTTTTGCCCTGTGCTTATACAAACTATCTATATATATTCGTTGAGTGATTCCCATTGTTTTATTGACGATTTTAATCGGTGTACAATATATTCTAGTTTATTTACCCTACTTCTAAACAAAAATCCGTACGAATCTTTCTTTCTATCTATATTCCTCAAGTTTTACGTAAATATACATGGTTTTTGCAGCTCGCACTCGCATATGTATTAATACTTACTTTCTACAGCGTGGCGCGCGCGAGAGCCGCAGCTAAAAGGCGAATAATATAACGCACACGCCGCGTGCGTCAGCGCAGAAAAAAAAACGACCGGTTACGGTGTAACGAGACTACGTTTTTTTTTCAAAACGAAATAACGATTTGAGAACGGCACATATATACTGTACCGCGCGGTTCCGATATATAAGATAAACATCGTAATTCGCGCTGCAAGGTTTTTGCGAATACATATACCTACGGGACGACGACGACTTGTCACGCTCGCGTCTATAACGACGTATATGCGATCGCGCGCGACTTGTATAAATATATGTAATATCACTACACGGGATTGGCGCCGAGCGCTGACACGCGATGACTGACCTCCGCGAAGAATCGCAAAATGTATAAACATTCGGTACGGGAGCACTTGTGAGATGTTATAGGCACGCGAGCGTGCGAATCGAGAGAAAGAGAGAGAGATAAGAGATCGGAGATTTCTTCCTTTTTTTTGCGCAGAGAACCGAGGAAAATAAGTACAGCGAATGTTGAACTTTGTATGGCGCGAAGCAATCTGGCGCTTTATGTGCTGTTACAGTTATATAAGCGCGCTAATGCTTAATTAATTCGCTGCGCGATTAGTATAATTAATAGACACGCGCCGTGCGTGCTATTCTTACAAGTTTTGTATTATAATAAACTCGGGCGCGATTAAGTATTGTTTAATAAGCGTGTAATCGCGTAAATTTAATGGGGAAAAAAGGTCGTGCGGAAACGTACGAGAGAGCAGGTTAATTGAAATTTTAATGTCGCATTCACGTGCGCGCGTGAGCGAGAGGATAAAGATATATTAGGCTCTCCTTATTTTGCTCACTCGCCCTCCTCTATATATATAATAGCCGCGGCAACGAGGCAAAAATAGTTAATGCGACTGACTTGAAATTTCGCTAAACGAGCCACTTAAAGATTGAATTACCATGCGCGAATGCGCATCAAGTACACGAGACCGCAGGCTGCATGCACACGTGCATCGTCGATCGATATATAAGTGTTCATATACATACGTTGTTCATCATCAATAATGATCTCGAGGAAATCGAGGGATATAAATAAAAAGCTCCTATAATATTCGAGCCGAGATTTATTTATATAATACAAAATATTGCAGTTTTTTGTATTATGCGGCGTTTAGCTTGCGATTATGACATATATCACGGAACGAGAATCAGCATATTTCCAAAGTACAGTACACGAGTCGGTTGACGTAATATAATTAACCAATGCGCACGCGCGCATTAAATTAATGTAATACCACGTGCGGTGACGAAAGTATCCTAAAGGCACTCTACATCCGCACCCTTTTTTTCCTCTCGCCCATGATCCCCGCATACACTCGCGGCGCTCGCTTAATCGAGTATATTTTACACACCTGCGCTCGCGTCTCTAATGACTGCAATTATACCGCCTCTCGACACTGTGCACTATATACTACATAATTATTATTATATCTGTACTTCAATTTTCCGCGACGCGACGAATCACGTTTCCGTGCATTCCCACGTTCTAATAATAAGCGACATGACATACATATATCGATGCACGCGTGCACGTGGTCAGAAACGTGCGTGCAGAAGTAGTTTATGTACTACACACAGTACTATACTCCGCCCACGCGTGTACTGCGCGCACGACTATTGTCGGCATTAATCGGAGCGTCGTCGTCGTCGTGTTTTTCTCGAAGGAGAGCGCTTATATGCTTGAACGAGGCTTAACTGACGCGGACAAGGAGAGCGAGAGCTTAATAGCGAGCTTCCGGTGGTGCGCCTATGGTAAACGGTTCGGGATATAGCTACGCTTATTTGTGTTTGGAGTTTGCGATCGCGGGAGAGGTAAATATTTTTCTGCGATTATAATTCGAGGATTATAGATTTGTTGATGCGAGGGTTTGTAATATGCGCGGATTTAAATTGTTCGTTGGGGTGATTATAGGTAATGTTATAGAGATAATTGTGGATAATAGCATCGATTGATTTCTAATAACAATGAAATGAAAACTAAAAGTCATTGGTGTAGATGAAATAAGCAGGAAACAAATATATACATAATATGCATCGCGAATATTCCAGGTAAAATAAAAGGAAGCGCCGCGCCTTTATGCAATTAAACAGACCGCGGCGCGCCGCGAAAGCAGCGGAAAAAGCACTTCTGTTTTTCCAGCATTATACCCACACGGCCATTCTTTCCTCGTGATTCATATAATAATCGAGAGCTCACGCGCAGACCTCGATTGCCACAAATTCAAATGCACGATGCTGCACTGCACTCGCACACAAACCAGCACACACATACGCGCGCGTGCGCGCGTCACAATGAGAAGCACAAATGTTTTCGACAGCGCGTATCGCCGCAACAACGTATATATATATAGAGCGCTCGCTCGCGCCAGCTCTCGCGTAATATCATCGACGCTTTATGGGCTCGTAAAAAAAAAATCTCGTCTCCTGGCTAATATATCCTTCGGAGCTTTCGCAGCGGCGTGCGTGATGCGTGTATATGTACATATTTCACTGCGCGACTAAATTGCCTGTAAAGTATATTATGCCAACCGCGCGGTGAATAGAATAACGAGAGAGCTGGTGACATGTTTGAGAAAAACAAGTGGTGTTTTAAAGCTGAGAGAGGCTCGTCTCTCGCTCTTTCTCTATCTACTTGCAAATTTTCCATTTAGTCGGCTGCTGCATTCTTCGCGCGGCACAGGTGTTGTCGCTCGCTACGTTTTTTTTTCTTCTTTTTTTGCCTCCTCGCATACCTCGCATGGGCTCTCTATTGTCTCGCGGAGGTTACTGCAGTTCGTTCTTGCGAAAAGAGAAAAAGAAGAAGAGAGAAGACAAAAAACACGGATAAAAAAAGCCAGCGGAGTTCCATTTTTAAATGAAGGAGAAGAAGAAGAAAGTTTGTTGTGAGAGTAAATGTGTGTGAAACGTTGCCAAAATAGCACGAGCCAAAGCTCGGAAAGCATTCGTCGCGACTCATATATTATTGATGGTTAGTATCGTTCGCGTGCACTCAAAGAGTCAACAAACCTTGTACGAGTATATCGAGAAATCGCGCCACCCGTGACGACGACGCGCATAAAATTTTCACCGAATTGTATTAAGTATACCAATATATACCATACCTAAGCGCTGAATTAGACGCGTCGCAGACGCACGTCGGCATAATCAAAAGCCGCCGCCGTTCGTCGCATTACTTTTGCAAATGCGCGCTGGCAGCGGGCGCGGGGGGATCTCTCAACTTGCCTAATCTTTCCTGCTTTCGAGTCATGCACGCGCGCCCTCATGGGAAATTCAAATCGCATAGCCGCGTCTCATGCGCACATGCAAATCGTATAGTTCCTACGTCGATTATGTATTATGTGATAGCGGATGAGCGTTGTAAGTTCAATTTGGTCTTTTTCTTTTTCTAAAATAAGCGAATAATTTCACGGCGCGTTTCCGTTTTGGGCGTGTGAAAAGGGTAATTATATAGCGTGTTAACTGTGTCGCGCTGCTTGTCATTCTCGCTGTTTTCTTTTTATTTTGCGCATAATGGACGTGGGGTTTGTTCAAAGACAATGTGTCTATGTACTATAACGTGTTTGCATTGAAATCTGATTTGAAATTCTATTCGAAAGGTGTAGACGGATTTTCTCCGATTTGATTATCGATCATTAAGGCGTGCGCGTTGACATTGGTGACGATTACGATAATTTAACATTTTTCATATTTATTAATTTCATTAATAATTCATCAGCATATGCGCTGGAGTCGATGCCTTTTTATAATGTTCTTTAGCTTATTTTAACAATAACAATATAGAATTAGGGCTGCACGAAAAAGGAAGCTATGGAGACATACCTGATTTTTAAACAATCGCTTTTGGTCGCGTGTCGGTGTAAACTCCAATATAACCAAGAATTACAGGACAAGACAATAATACTTTTCATATTGACTGAAAAGTCCAAGATGAGACAGAAATTTTCAAGAATTTGCAAGAGCGAGACAATAATTACATAAATATTGTATTGTCTCGCTCACGTGCAGCCCTATAATAGAATCACAAAGCAAAAACTTAATTAACGCATTCCTCCAATTTACTACTATACCGCCCACTAACATACTCCCGTCAATTATACGCACGTACACCGAATCATTCCGATTAACAAAACCGCCGCGCTCTCTCTCTCCTCTCGACCACCGCAATCATCCAGTATATAGCTCTCCCCGCGACAATACAATCGGCATCTAAATAAAAGCTTCTCGCTCGCGAGCCGCGCATAAATTACACCTAACGCCGTGCGCGCGTGCATACGACGCCTTAAAAAGGCGCAGCGTCGCGCTGCTGCTGCTGCGTGTATCCGCGAGAGCCAAGCGTATGTACGCGCGCGGAATATCAAATTCGCGCGCGCCTCGCTATGTTCCCCACCTACAACGCCAAGAAGAAGTTATACTTAATGCGAGGCGCAGGAAGCGACGATTATATTCGCGAGCGCGCTGCCGTTGCGCAATAATCGCGGGAGTGTGTTTTGATATTATACCCGCGCCGACGACGTATGTACTTGTCTGCAGGTTTGCGAGATTGTTTTTTCGGTGAAAGTGCGTTGAAGGGGCGTTTGTCTTTTTTCTTTGGTTCTTTATATGGGTGTGACGGGGTGGTAGTAGTGGCTCGAGATTGTTTGTTTGCAGTGACGCGGTGATGGATATGGCGATGGTGTGGGTGGAAATTGATGAAAATTAAGGTAAAGTGACGGTGTCCGTTTGTCTCTCTGAATATATGTAATTGTGGCTTATATTAGTGGTGTAAATTACGTAATGAAGCGATCCTCGGTTAAAAATACATAGATATAAAAAGAATCGATTTGAGGAAAAAACATTCACCATCGTTTGCATTTCTTACATATATGGTTAAAAAGCCGTTCTCCATTACATAAAAGCATAACGCGCACAGTATAGCACACGCTGAAAGTGTCAACCCGCGTACGTACATATACATCTCTAAAAAGTGCGTGAGTAGCCTAATCAATATTCCCCCGCGTGATCAATAAATAACCGCCGAATAACTCAATTAAGCTCCTTTACCAAGAAAACCCATATATATCCATAAGTGAGAGAAAAAAAAACATTATATATAGCCGCCGCGCTGAAAGCAAACCGAATCCCCTGTGTGCACAGCTCTCGAGAAGTAGGAAGCTCTATCTCTCCTGCGCTGCTACAACTACTATCTCGCGGTATTGGAATGCTCGTAGTGTCGTCGGCATTCCTCGGTATAGGTATATACACTTTTATGTGTATAAGTAAGTATAACGTCGGTGCAGAGTCCCACGAGACGCGCGCGCATAGTCGCGTCGCGAGTTTTAAAAAGGCGTTTTCGAATTCCGCGCGCCTCTTAATTGCCTATATAGAGTGTATACGCCAGTAGTCGCTACCTATACGTTCGCATAATGGCTGCCAATATAATATAACTTCATTCGTCTTCTTTTATTCATCACTGCGAATAAACACGCATCGAAAATGCATTACAGCAGGTCCCTTATCCTCAGCCCCGATATACGCAAAGCCTCCGACAACGTGTGTATCATCCATCCGTGCGACACGAGCAACAAATACGTTTTTTCCGCACGATCACTGAATCATTTTCTCCTTCCGAACATTGACACTATAACACGAAATTCGACATTACCCGAAAAATCTTCCTCATCCTCTCTCTCTCTCTTTCCTCTCCCGTATATCCTATCTCACCCACACACACATACATACACACTCGATCCTATCTCGCTCTCGGCTCTGTTTTCAACGGTCCGCCCGCGCGCGATCGTTTGCTTGCTCGGTCGCGGCTTATCTGTTTCCGGACCCGACGACTATACGTTGCGCGCTCACGGGCATGGAAATATATAAGTATATATAAAAAGCGAGCCGAGCGAGCGAGTTGAGAATCGGGCATCGGAAGCCTCGGCTCTTTATCGAAGCGCGCATTGACGCACGCGATCGGCCTCACATACACACACGTATACTAACAGCTGCGGAGAGCTCGAATTCCTCTGTGTCGTGCGCGTGCGCTCTCCTTTTCGCACCCCTCGATTCTCGCTCTGCGCGTCTGCGTCGCACACACACACTTGGCGCGCTGTTTTTTTTCTGTTCCGGATGGTCGTCGTCGTCCGTTGTATATACATGCGCGACAGAGAGGGAGAGTCCACAGTTTCGTCGCTGCGTGTGCTTGGTGATGATCATCATACGCGTCCGCAGGATCTCAAGGGAATTTTTTCGGAGTGTATAACAGTGTTTATAGTAGTGCGATTATTGGGGAAAAGCAGTTGACTTGAGTGTCTTTTTGTGTATATACAATTGATATAGAAATACGATAGGATTAAAGTGCATGGGCCGTTAAAATGGAAGCGATTATTCCGGAGTAATGTCTTTGTTCAATTATAGCATTGCGTGGAAAGAGACCGTGGTGTTATGGTTTGTTGTTGCAGCGTTTTTTCGCGTATAATAAACTGACACTCTCGCTACAATATCGAAACGCGAACAATACGATTTGTGAAATATTGGCGCTCCAGAAATTTCAACGAATGGTGAACATTCAAAAGAAACATAGGAGAGCCGATCAGGTAAATATGGACGCATTTTACTGCTCCGAAATATTACTACATTGATAACAACTCCGATATACACGCTTTTCTTTATAATCGAACAGGGCGAGCGCTATACGTAAAAATCGCGATGACAACTGAATTCTCGCGAACAATACGTCAAAAGGCGATCATTTATACACCGCGGTTCTGCGAAGCTTATACTGCAACATAAACCCGCGCGCGCCTTCGCTTCCAAATCTATACATCTAGACCAGACACACACACCGCGATCGTACACAAACATACACTACACCCTCTGCAGCAATGACGTCCGTACGCGATCGTATTTCGAAACGAAAAAGCGCGCTCACGGCCTTGATTACCACTCCCGCGCGCACATTAACGGTTTCGTTAAATCAAATTCTTGCGCGCGGCAAGCTGTCTTATCACCCGCGGTAATTGAATTACTGACTCCCTGGTATATGATATATGTATATGTGTGTATATAATACTCTCGGAAGCGTCGCAACGTATCATTATATAGCCACACGCGCGCAAAGTAAGCACGCTGCGGTTCAGCTCAAATCTCGGTCTCGCTCGTGCGTACAAATAACCCGACCCCGCGCATAAAAATCAATTAAGTACGGCGAATCATAAATCGCGCGATGTCTGCCGCACGCGCGCAGCGACAGCGTGTAATTTGCGGTATGTGTGTGTATATGTACATATAGCACGGCGCGGGCGACCTCAATGCCGAGACGCTGCTTCGCGTAGAATCAAAAATGTGTGATCAATCGAGAGGGAGAGAGAGATGCGAGGATATATTAAATATTCCCTCTATATAGCGGCGTTATATCCTTCGGGACCTTCCGGCGGCGAGGATCCGAATTCGTAATTAGCCGACCTTCTTCAATTGGGGAGGTCTCGACTCTTCCGGAATTTCGGCTCGCTCCGGTCTCTGCTGTGTACTTATACACATGCGTCGTAAATTCTGCGCGGATTGAAATGACGGGTTCTTTGAATGGACGATACGTTGTGATTCGAGTTTTGTGTATATAGAAGAAGATGGAACGAAGGATGGTTATATCTCTTTAATTCTGGCTGGAGCTCCGGGAAGAGGAGTTTTTGCGAGCGAGCGTGGGCGGGAGGTTTAATCGCTTCCTTCCGCGAAGGATTGGAGGAATATACGGAGCCCACGTTATTCGCCGCGATTCGCTGGAATTTATCTCTATATGCTAACGATACATCCGTATTAATTATAAAAACACGCTCGATTTGTTGCGGCGTTTCGTGAAATATATAGTTGAAATTATATATTTTAAATATATAATAGTGTATATACGTATGGATAGTTATATATTATACGTTTTTAAATATTATCGAAACATCGCGAGTTAATGGCCTAATAAATCAAGTAGCTAGGCTATATAACGAAGTGAACACAAAACAAGAACCAAATAAAATCTATGAATATAAAACTTAACTACTTTGTTTATCTCGCACCTTGAGACATCAATTTTCCGCGGTTACTCAACAATGCAGCGCGCACATTTTACCGCTATACTCCGTAATATAAATATACCTATATATAATCAGGCGAGCTTTTACCGCTAAGCCGTTGTATGCACCGCCGTTATATTACCGGCATTGCGAAATGGAAATAATTGACGCGGCTGCTGGTAAACGAGCTATAGGTATATGTACATCTAGCGCGAGCTCGCGCGCAGGAAATCGACGGGAGTCTCTCGTTTCCGCTTCCGACGATTCTTGATAGAAATTTACGAGCGCACTTATAGCGCGCTAGCAGCTGCTGCTGCTCTACGTCGGCGAGTTCGTATAATGCAGTCGCGGGCGCATTAAACGCGATTAGCCGTCGTCGTTGGACTAACGCGATGCAGCGCTTCAGGGATTTTAGTTTTAACTGCTTTTTCGCAACGTCGCTTGATTTCCTCGCAAGCTTAATATACCGTACATCCAAATAAATCTGCCTATACAACGACGCTGCACACGAAACTCGCTAGTAACACAGTCAATTCACAAGATACCGCTTACAGTTATATATACATGCGCACTATATTCGCTTATCGCATATATCCTTAAATGGCTTTCAACTGTTTGTTTACTTATATTATTGGCTCTCTCTCTCTCTTTCTCTCTCTCTTTTGCAAACCGCTTATTTTGTTATGCGCATAACGCCACGGTGCAAGTATACATACATATAATTCTGCGAATTATAGCGCGCGATGTGCATCCTCTCTCCGGACTGTGCGATGCGATTTTCCCGACGCGGCGAAGTAGCAGCGCGCGCGCGAGTTAGTTGGTATATATAATGGCGATTACGTGCCCGCGCTTTATACTCCCATCGCGAATACCAAATCGTTCTTAGACGAATCGCGATGGATATATATGCGGCTTTAATGAGATGACGCACTATAGTGCGTACATGTGGTAGTGCAGGGGAGCTGCAGTACAGTGGTTGAGAATTTTCTTTTTTTCATTGTTCTTAATGTGATATATTTATATTGTAAATTTTTGAAAGAAGGTGAAAATATTTTTTAGCTGTATATTATGTCGTACATTCTGTCAAATTATATGATTAACAAAGTCTGACGTTATGCGGGCCATTATTATTTATTGTACCTAATTAACAATGAATAAGGCATACCTAATTTCAAACGTTATAATTGCTCGTCGTAAAGTTTAGTGATAAAAAAAAAAACATATAATTTTCCACAGAAAATATTATTCAATTTATGATGCAAAATTTATGACATAATGATAAGGAATGGCATGGCAAAACATAATATATATAAATGAACCGTGCAGCTCATTATATACTTATACCCCACGCAGAATTTTCAAATACCTCAAACTCGAGTCACACTATATATGTCACAACATTCGCGAAACCTCACTGCCCAAGCATTTTCCGTTTTTCGAAATCCACCGCGTGGAAAAAAACCAATAATAATCGCAACCACTGCGACGTCTGCCTCCCTTATATACATATAACGAGAAGAAAAAGAAAAGAATTGCACGCACGCGCGTACAGAAAATGTATACCAAAAATGTCCGCGCGTTTTATCGGAGCGACACGCGGCGGTGGCACGCGCAAAGTGACGAAATATCAGGCAGTCCTCGCGTCTCGCGATTCGTGCATTTTGCGGCATTACGTCAATGTCATCTTGCGAGCGCGCAAGAGATTTTCGACACGACCGAGAGAAGCATATACACACACACGCACAGCATAAAGTTTGTGTGCAAAAGAGAGTTTTGACGTCAGACCTGTCAAAATATATACGAGCGCCGATAAATTTCGTCGACGAGCGAAATGAGCGCGTGTGCGTGATGTGTAATGTAGTTCGTTAAGTTCGGATATTGCTCCCCGATGATAAGAGATAAGAGTGGATCGTCTTCTTTTTCCACCTTTTTTTGCAAGCCAAGTGTGGCTATCTGCGTTATAGGATGCAGGAAAATTTAGTTGTTGATGCTCATTGTCTCAAAAACTTATTCTGCGCCGTTGCTGTAATTAGTACTCTATAAAACTATTCCGTTGTACCTTATAGGTATATATACATAATATCTTTTATTATTACCGATTCAAATCTTATTAGCACTTGCGCACATCTAATTATACTTATCAATTCATTGATTATCGGTACGATCGACCGATCCACAAGAATGCCATAAATCAAAAAAAGAACATACTAAATTTACAAAAAAATCACATTCATATATAATATACAACCTACCCATACAATTCTAGAACAATCGAATAATCGCGTCTTACAAAACTGTATATATACAACTCGCGCATCAAAATATTTTCCGAAAGAGCTCGTGATACGCGTGACGAGCTTATAAGTCTCGTTCCCTCTCGTATCACTCGTGGCGCGCACAAAGAAAAACAACAATGAAAAACTCTCGGATGAAAAAACGCGTGAACTTCCACGTGGGCTGGGCGCAATCTATCGAAAACACAATATAATTCTCGCAGCGTCGTGTGTGTATTATGATATAAACTGCACTGCTGCAGCACGTATCGCACACACGTACTGGGGCCATAAAAGCTCGCGGCGCTTACGATATGGCCATACATACGAGTGACACTGTCGTAGTCGGTCGAGGCGCGCATCGAGTAAAGAACCCTTCGCAAAGTATATTCATTTTGCTTCCGTATAATACGTGCAACGCGAGGTTATTAACACTGTGAGGTATTACTCTCTCATCCCTTCGACGATGCGTGTCGGCTCTCATGCGTTGCATAATGGCAGGCTGTTGTGCGGGTCAGTATCCTGCGTCTACGCTGCTGAGGCCCTTGCCGCTTATCCTCGCCCATTCGTGGTATGAATATTATCTTTCGTATATACAAGTATATATAATAATCCGGAGGATCGAAGTGTAATTGCGCTACTCAACGGGCTACGGCCTTGACACTCGAATAATTATTAAATCACAGCGCTCTCACGAGTATAGAGACCCTGAGAAAGCTCGTAAAATCCAACAATTGCCGTATAGCTAAGGTCGAGATAATATATATATCTGATGCTCTCTCACCTCTCAACCGTATACCTCTATATACAAACACACACAAACTTGTTTCTCCAAAAACTCAAAAACAATTATCAGTAAGAACATATATATACAACAATATATAACTAACATCTTGCTATCTTTTAATTTTCAGCCGTCAAGCGGCAAAGAAGCGACGGCGCGCTTATCCCAGCAGCAGCAGCCGGCGAAAGAGCAGCGCCGGCTGAAGGACCATGCCGGCAGCTACTCGGCGGTCACCGCCTTCCGGCAGTGGAGGCGCAACAACGCCGCCAACTCCGCGGCCAACCGTTCAAGCAGCGTTCCCGCGTCGACGCCCACGACGACGCCGACCGCGACTTTGTTTGCCAATGGGATAAATACTCAACAGAAACAGCAGCAGCAAAAGGTTGCTAATGGAATTGGCCAGACAACGGGGACGACGATCACGGGGACTTGGCCGCCCGGCGATCCGGCCACGCTTAAGAAGCTCGAACAGTTTCCTCTGGTCCAGTCGGATGCGACGATGCCCGAGGAAGATCTGTCGCTAAAGTTCCTCGCGTTGGTGAGTCTTCTGCGGCTTTTTCTTTTATTATAGACGTATGGAAGGGTATAATTAACGAGGACCAATTAGTTAATGTGTGGGGTGAATTCGATATATATTCGGGAAAAAAAGGAGCTATATGTGCTTAAAAAATTTTTATTATTGCAACGAAAGCGCGCGACAGTTCAAATAAGAAACAAAGTGCGCGCGTGTAATTACGTGATTATAATATAAATATATAATACATAATGTCATAATTATCGTTAACGTCGCTGGAATTTTTCTTTAAATTGCACAACCATTCACACAGAGGGAAAGAGAGAGAGAGAGAGGACGGCCGATCGTGTATATATGATACCACACACCGCGGCGCAGCCTTTTTCCAAATTACGTAATTAGCTGAAAGATTAATTACGGATGGGCCGACAAAAAAAAAGCGTTAACTTGCGTCATGAAATTTATTAATATTCATCGCTCGCACGCGAGAGCGCCGCCGCGCAGTTCGAATGGAACGAGTTTTAACGGCCACCTCCGCTATCGGATGCCTCGTCGCGCGCTGCGCATATAATACAGTTCTATTATTATAACCGATCTTTCTTTTTCCTTCCGATTGAGCAAATCAATTTTTATAGGTTTATCGCGATATATAAGTGACTTTTCTAATACAAAAATTAAAAGCAACACACTTTTCTTTTTGTTTACAGAACGCATTAGACCTGACAGCACCCGCGAGCGATGTCCTACTAAAGAACCGACTAAAGTCCTGGTTCCAGCTGTCGGGCCATCCGGACGGCTTTGCACCAGCTGGTCCTGGCACCGTATGGAAGAGACGCACTGGTGGCGTCGAGAACACCGAGCGCATGGTGTACGAGGCGCTGAGCAAGGACGTCGCCCTCAAGGACTGTATACCGAGGTAATTGCCAGGATATAAGTGTTTTCCCCTTAATTCGTTGAAATTGAGTGTTATAATACGGTTGGCGTTTCTAAACATTTTTCTATTGATAATCACACCGTGCATTATTATATTCCGCCGCGTTTATCCCAGTGTATATACTCGAGCGATAAAACAGTCAAATAAATGCCGCGTGAAATTTATTGAATGTCAGAGTTCAGGCCACACTTATCTCTTATATGTATTCTATATACATGAAAATTATATCATTGGCTATATATGCTTTGCTATATAGGATATTGTCTAAAATTACACGTATAATTGAGCAAAAATTTGACGCAAATTCGATACGGTATCTAATCGTTATGAAGTTAATACGCGTTATACTATAGGTGCAGTATACAGACCCTAGCAACGCGTTCTATCACAAAACTCAACCATATATAATCTGACTTTTTTATTCTCCGAGAGCCAAAACAACAAATAATATACTAAACCCTACTATGAACTCTTATGTACAGGTATTACCGAGAGGTAGAGTACCGTGGCGACACCTTCATCGAGCTTCAAGATCTGCTGTTCGGCTTCAACGAACCACATGTAATGGACATCAAGCTCGGCACGCGCACCTTCCTCGAGTCTGAGGTGTCTAAAACGACGGCGCGACCTGACCTCTATCAGAAAATGATCGCCGTCGACCCGACCGCGCCGACGCCCGATGAACACGAGGCGCAAGCTGTCACGAAGTTACGCTACATGCAGTTCCGCGAGCAGCAGAGCTCGACCTGCAGCCATGGCTTCAGAATTGAAGCGATGAAGCTGCCCGGCGAGCCACCTATCACGGATCTCAAAACCGTCAAGTCACACGAGCATGTGCTCCAGACGATGAGGCTGTTCCTGGCGGGACGAAAGGAGACGAGGAGGAAGCTGCTCGAGAGGTTGAGAGAGCTGAGGAACAAGATTGAAAAATCCGAGTACTTCCTTACGCATGAGGTGGGTGCTTTGGAGATTTCGGATTATAGAGTTTGATAAATAGTTTCAGTAAAGTCGTTGATACTACAATTCAATAGAGTCAGTTGATACTGTAATTTTCTTACGAATACTTTTTTCTCTCGGATTATTTTTTTTTTTAAGTTTTTCATTTGAATTATGTAAAATTTTCACATTACTTCACAACAATTCCTCGATCACTTAGAAAACTGAAAATAATCTAACTTTGCCTCTTCGTTCTGCCTTCACAGGTGATCGGCAGCAGTATTTTCATGATCTACGACAACGAGAAAGTCGGCGTCTGGCTGATCGACTTTGCGAAAACGTGCGAGGTACCCTCAGACCTCAGGCTGACGCACCGCAAAGAGTGGCAGCAGGGCAACCACGAGGAGGGCTTCCTCTTCGGCCTCGACAACCTTATCTCTACTCTCGAGGAAGTCGACTACTGAGTTCCGCATTTTTTCGCGATTCTCGACTGACTTGTGTATTTTTTGTTTTTCTCTCCAATAACTTTCTTCTCCTTTTTGTTTGTACATTTCTATATTTATTTTTTTCTTGTACATATTATCATATACGTTAGAGCACGTCTATACTCTGTATAAGCTAAGAAACTCTGGTCTGAACAATCGTCTGAACACATCGATTATTACTCTATTTAAATGATCTTCTCGAAATAATATCTTCCTCGTCTGTTTATTATTATTATTATTATTATAATTGTTAATATTATTATTATTATTAGAGTTAGTTTTTTACGTGTAAAATATTCGATTATCTGTACTTAGCGTTAACGTTAAGGTAATTTAAACCTAGAAAAGTCTGAATATTTAACCGCGCGAAGTTGTGTGTACCATGTATAAGCATTGCATATATGCGTTTGTGTATTGTATTTAAGCGTTGTTTTGTACGACTTTAATATATATATATATATATATATATATATATCTATATATAGCGATTTTAGAACGATGTACAAATGTTATTAGTCTTATTACAATTCGAATGTTCGATAAAAAAGTATTTGTGTAATATTAATCTTTATTGTTAGTAATCTTTGAAAATCTATTTGCTAAGCATATTTTTGTACAAATGCCAATGCAGTTTGATAAAAGTATGTCGTACGAGATATTTAATGAAATAAACAAAGATTACGTTATATATAAATCACGATCGTTATTTTATCTCCTATACCTATCAAAAAACCGCTGCCGATTCCATTTATTTAAATTAAAATTCCCAAAATAAATTTTTCACAAAAAAAATTGCTAATGCATTTCCATAATAAAACTTCTTTTCTTTTTTTGCTTCCTGCTAGAGGAAACTTTGTAATAGTAAAATTCAAGTTTTGTTAAATCACTTTAGAAACATGATTAGAGGTGTTACAAGTTTGAATCATCTTAACTTTAAATCTAAAAAAATACTTTCGATTCAGTGTGCGTAAAATGTATTTTTACACATTCCGTAAATTTTTAGTGTTCAATTTTTATCATCATGCAAAAGATGATTCTACACTCATATGATTTTCACCCTCGCTTCGCTCGGGTGACAAACCTCCCTCATGCTACAATCAACACTTTCGCACTTGTATTGAAATATACTATTTTATAAAAATATTATTTTATAAAAATATTTCGATATTAAGAAAATAATTTCCTTAATATATTGCATATTAGATATAACAAATGCAAAAAACTATTTAAAGAAAATTTCATATAAATGTGATATGGACTACAAAACATTAAGAGATTTAACATGGGAAGAAATACATCAATCTACATTAGACTCTACAGCTAGAAAAGATAAGGAAAATAATCCAGTAAA
>UXGD01000782.1:0-46528 GCA_900474315.1 Torymus auratus
TTGACTTCTCGGAATTATGGATCATCAGAAATATGCCTTTCCGAATTTTGGACCATCCGAAAAACGAACGACCCTCCAATTTTCTAGTATACATATTATTTATTCGGAAAACGATTAATTTGAAAAACAAGTAAAAACCGTTGCTAGGGATAAAATAAATTGTTGATTTTCCATTAGTTGCAAGTCGTTGCATAACCTTTGAACGAGCAATACATTAATCGCCATCAGGATAAATAAAACTTTGATTCAAAATAAAAGTATTTTAAGGTTTCTTATTATTTTTTACATTCTCTTGTCGGGAGTTCAATTCTGTGGCTCCGAGACATAACCACATAAGTCCATTTTTTTGAAAATCGGGAAAACCTTGGATTTTGTATCTTTAAGGTGGTTTGATAGTTACATCAAAATGAAGAGAACGTTTTAGAATTTTGATATGTTGTTCCTTAAGTTGAAAGAAGATTACATGAATTTTTTCTGAATTTTCATCTGCGTATTTTTTGAATAAATGAATTTTGAAAATCGGAGTTGTTAACATAGGCTCTTATGCAGGATTGAGGTTATGTGGCCTTTGAACACGAGTAACTGCAATAAAAAAGCAGAGATACAGTTAAAAAACCTTTATTTTGATAGAAAAATAATCAAAGAATAAAAACGCAGATGGATCTTGGTAGCTTACTACGCATTTCTGGAAAACGAAGTCAAAACGTAAACAAAACACCCAGTTTGTTGGCTGCGCGAGGAGGTGCGCGGTGAGAGGGGAGCCCCCGCGGAGAGAGGGGACGTCCCTAGCCTCACCCGGCAGCATGACACTATCGAACCTCCTTAAATGGATCTTTTTCATTTAAAATTTCATTTAAAATTTCATATAAAATTTCATATAAAATTTGTACAATAAGTAGATACAATTTTGGACTGTATAATAATTAATTTGAGTTGATGGTCGTGTTTCTGTATCAGATCTGCCACAGAGTTTCATATTCATTCTGAACAAATATATTACAAAAATTCGAGGTATGAAAATTTTATAAATCCTCTTAATGTCTCAACCGTTGCATCTGTCAGTTTTCTATATTTATTTGTGTATATAAAATTATCATTCATAGTTAAATTTACGCATTTGTGTATATTACAAGCCCATCAAGGAGGCATCCATTAAATACAACGAGTCTTTAAAAATATTATTTATAATTATATTTATATTATTATAATTAGGAAGTTTTGTAGTTCTGAGGTCACGGTAAGATAACCGCTATGTAGCTGTGTTTAGGATTCAAAAGACTTTATATAAACGTCGTTACAATTTGATGATGTGGCTTTAACGGGTTAATAAAATTTAGTACAATTAATAACCATTCAATAATTCATATACCAATGTTTATGACTTCTTTAATCCAGTTTAACTTATAAAAATTTATCAGTAAAATTGATGTTTTATATACACACATATATATATATATATTTTTTTTTTTTAATTTTTATGAAAATGTATTAACCTATCAGAACAGTAAATTAAGTTTGAGGAATCTAAGTATTAAAAACGGTTTCATTCTTGTTTAATTATATTATATAATTCAAGTTGAAAAATATTTTTGCAACAGTGGCAAAAAAGAAACGCCCCCGGGTGGGCTCGAACCACCAACCTTTCGGTTAACAGCCGAACGCGCTAGCCGATTGCGCCACGGAGGCGTACGTCCAGTCGAACTTTGATATGTACCTCCTTCTGAAAGCCCCCACTCTGTGCTTATACCGTATCTTATAATGTTAAATAATAATGTTTTACAGTAAAATTTTCTAAAGTAATACCTTCGTTGTGTTAGATGGTAAATAAATCGTCACTTATAGTTTCGATTAGCTATAGTTTATTCCAATTGTTATTTTTATACATTATTTAAACTTTCTAAAATATTGTTATCAATAAATATGTACTAAATACGCATCGCTTTCCTGAGAAGAATACCTTATCCAAATAACGGTAAATAATATTGAAATATTTACATGTACTTTTCACTTGAGTCCTTATTGATTTTCTTATCCTTAGAGTTTCACCGGTAGATGGCAGTTCATGAATATTTCATACAATCCATGGGAGAGTTATTGCAAATACGGTAGAACAAATATGCATAACATTGTACAGTAGTTACAATTTATGCTCCATTTTATGACCTTTTTAGTTGCATTTTACAAAAAAGAAACTGCATGAAATGTCTGAATAATAGTTTATGTGACTTTTATGCAGGCCGTAAATTGTTTCATCTTTTCATACCATAAACTGTTTATAAGCTGGTTTTATAGCGTTAAGAAAACTATTTTATTTTGAGTACAAAAACAGGACCACTAAATTATTAATTTATTCCAAGTATTAAAATATGCATCACCATCCAAAATTAATGTTAATGGAAAAATTAGTATATCGAATATTTTTTAAAACTAAAAATAAATACGTCCTGTTCCCTTTTATGTACAACAAATAATCTGATTTAATACCATCAAATAATCGTAATAGGGCCCTGAAATTTTTCGTCATTGAAATATGCTTTAAAGTTTTTCAAAATCATCTCAATTATTTCCCTTTCTTTACGGGTTTAAAATATAGTAAATTACAAAAATAATGAAAAAATTGTATTAAACATTAAATAGTTAGTAAAAATCGAAAATGACGGTAAGTCTGCAATTCCATAATTTTCGGTACTTTACGGAATCATATTTAAAAGCTCCGGCTTCCCTCTAAAAATGGCATTAAAACTTTTTTTTAGTTATTTAAAAATAAACCAAAATTATTTTTGTTAACAAAAATTCCCACCCTTCTCAAACACTTTCAATAAATTGATTTACCTTACAGATAATTTTTCTTTTTCATATGAACATCAAATGAAATACAAATATATTTTTTGCTTATAACTTTAATATAAATATCTTTAGTTTCAAAAATTGGAAACCGAATGAAATAGAAAATAGGAACGTTGGTCCTAAAAACCTGTCAAAGATTTGCAGATTCACGATCTCCTCCGTAAAAGGCATAGCTACAAAAGCGCAATCGGCTGCGCCCAATCGCGCTGTGCGCGTCTCCTTATCGAACGCCCGCCGTCGGGAATACGTAATTGCGGTGTGCGCATGGCGCGGTGCTAACGAACGGAAGCTCGCGATTATCGCATCTCTCTCTCTCACATACACACTCTTGCTCAGTCGTTCGCTCGCCTCAAACAAATAGCTAAATAACGCGGATGTCTGTGCACGGAATGTTAAACGCAGCCCTGAGACGACGTCGCCGTCGTCGTCGTTGCCGGCGTCTGGCAACGTGCGTGACTCAGTTTGCTGCTACGAAGCACGTGTGCAATATCTCTCCCGAGTAATTCCCGAGGCGGAAGGCGCGATTTATCGCGCTCTGCGACGCGATTGTCGCGCACGCGCTCGATTAAACGACTTACCTAATTAGCGGGCTGGCGCGGCGCTTCGATGAGATGTTGCGTGCGTAAGTCTGCATGTTTTCGTCGGACTTTTTCCGCGTGGCGATTACATGCCGGAGATTTTTTGGAGGACATCACGCGAAATAGTTGTTTGTTGGTGATAAGGATTGAAAAAAGTTATTGATGACTAGTGTTGAAAATAGTGTAGTTTTCGGTATTGCGTCGCAATGCGAACTTATCGCGATCACTTTACTTGTTTTGAATAATTCATTGCGTTTAAAGTGTATTGATCGTTTTAATTTGTATTGATTTTGAACTTCTGATACTATCTTTTAAGGAGTTTTTTAAAATATTGATCAGTTTAATACAAATCGACGGTTTTTCCACTCTAAAGTTTCTTTATATTTTAAACCGTAACTTCAGGAAAAATGTAATACTTTTGCGTTGAAATTTAATAGTACTTTTCGATACTATTGCTACTATATACTATCTCGCTTTGCTCGGGCGACAAACTCGTGCAAGCATCATTTTTACGGCGTGTATCGAACATTATTCTTTTACACTTTATGCGTGTAGTGCTATTTTTGCGCATGCTTGACGTAAGTGTGTGTAAAAGCGGCACTTAACGCACGGAGTGTCAAAAAAGAAAATATATTGTTTTGGTAATTTCTATGG
Source organism: Torymus auratus (assembly GCA_900474315.1). Classification (NCBI taxonomy): domain Eukaryota; kingdom Metazoa; phylum Arthropoda; class Insecta; order Hymenoptera; family Torymidae; genus Torymus; species Torymus auratus. Next base: position 4,080 of record UXGD01000782.1, read on the forward strand.
TTTTCAAATATTTTTCGCAAAGTCCAACATAATAAAAATTAATAATAGATGCTATAATGTTTTTTATTATATGAAAATTAAAATTTTTCTAAAAATTTAACTAAAAAGTCCTTTGTTTCCAGGCAATAAATAAGTTCCCATGTACTGTTTATAATTTTTTTTTATTTTTCTAACATTAATAATTTTGTATATGGACAAAATGAGTGGATAGATAAAATAATATTGAAATTTTTATGTAAAAATACGATGAATAAAACACAATTCATTTTAAACTCCCATGCAACTTGAAACTAATTTATGTGCAGTCACTATTGAAAGTGCTTATCGAATTCAATAAATTTTAATCTTTTTCGGACGAAGATATTATAGTCTACAATAAATTTCAATAGGAATTTGTAAAACATACTTTAGCCTTATAACATTCTCAATATGAAATATTCATCATATATATTCCTAACAATTTTAATTTTATATTCATGGACAGAAAGTTATACCGATCACATTAGCAATTTCCAGCATAATCGACACGGTCGTTTTCGCTATGCATATTATACTATCAGTTACCGATTTATTAATACTTTCATAGATCAAAGCTGAACTTCTGATAAAAACTGAAATTAGCTTTGTTACGAGATACAGTTAGAAAAGATCCAAACGTGTTGAATAATGGGTTCATGATCAATGCGCTTCTCCCTGCAATGCCGCTAGTCACGTGAGACTTTTAACTAGCATAATTATAGGAACGCATTATCGGCAAATCAGCACTGATTGCGGTCGGCAAATTAATACTTGAGCAAAAGAAACTTATTTTTGAAGGTCAAGATATATTAAAAATTATATACGTTTTTTTTGCTTAGGCTGCTTATGTAAAGAAATACTGCGTTGAAAAGATGGTAGTCGCTTATTAAAATCCAAGTATAGCAACGATCTTATTAAATTAACCTTTACAAAGTATATCTTTATCGTAAAGTTTTCTTATCGAAAAGTAATAAACTTATGTAAAAAGGAATCATAGTAAAGGATTCGATTACTATAGTTAAATTTTTTCTAAAAATGTAACAATTCTAGATATACCTATATTTTCGACATTTACGTCACTTATAGTTTTCCTTCTACAAATGCAGTGTATATACTACAGTAAATTGTATACTTAATATACTCATTTACTTGCTTCCATTAATTTTTATTAACATGCAAATATGTAAATACATACATGTTAAATTTAATTTTATCTATCTATAAGTAAATTTCGTCCCCCGTCTTTGTCACGTCTATATGTCGTCAGAATTTACTCACGCCTCGGTAAGAATTGTACTGCGATATTTACCAATAGAATATAGCTACACTAAATACTTCATTATTTTACATATCGTTCATCTGCGATTAGTTAGCCATAGCATTGTATATATCATGTACTGTAATTTCGGATTGTTGCAAAACTAATTGGATTTCTGTGGTAATTTGGGTTTCACAAGTTTCTTTTTATTTAATTGGAATATTTATAAAGAAGAGAAGATGCATACTCGTAGATTGTAGAAAATATACAGTATAACACCCTGAATTAAGTCTTCGATAAGCACGATGCGCTTCCTTCCTCTCACCGTCGCTCGTCACGAAACGAGCGACCATAGCTTAATTTTTTTCGTCTCATAATTTATTTTTTTTTTCTCTCATCTCGTATCATTATACCATTGCTACAAGAAGTTGTTGGCGAGTTGGCAGAGTAAAAACATCGGTGGTAATATCAATAATAATTATTATTATTGTAACGATGATGATAGCAATAATACAAATAATAATAGAATAATAATAATATAATAATAGCGGTACTGTCACTAACGATAATAATAATAATAATTAATTAATAATAATAATTATCAGTAGTAGGGCTAAAGGAGGGAGGGGGAAGGAAATTGCTACTCAGTACGTTGCAGGATGAAATTGGAGGAACGAGGATGGGTGGGGGGTATGACGGTGGCGGCGGTGTGGTGATGTGGGGAGATCTATTTCTGGGGTAGTGTGAGATGAAGTCGTCATGTGGTGCTGCGCGTACCTCTAGTTAGTCACAACACAATGAGAATGCAGGAGGTATTAGATCGGGGAAAATGAATGGGGAAAGGGGGAGGGGGAATAAAGGATGAACTAAGACGCAAATTAAAAAGTGGATCGGAATAGTGAACCGGACGTCCCATGGCGAACGGAACACAACCGAGCGCTCACACGTGTCCGCCGGGACGACACGCCGTTTTACATCGTACATGTATCATATATATGCATCTTGTGTAATGTGTGTATATAATAATTCTTTCTCTCTCTCATACTCTCTCTCAAGCGCGCGTGGTCGGGCGCCGAGTCTCGCGGGGATCGAGGTGGCCGCCTTGGGTTTGAGCGCCCCACCACCTGATGTCCCTCGGGTTGTGCCCGGGGGGTGGTGGTGGTGTTAGGCTAGAAAAAAGTGGGCCACCTCGAGCCGGCGAGTCTCGGGTGAGCGCCCGAGCGCGCGCGCCGCAGCGATGCAGCCACTCTATCTTCTCTCTTTTTTTTCTCTTGCTTTTCTCGCGAAATTCGTAGCGCGCCGGGATGTTTCAGAACGTGTGTACTCATCACGTGAGTGTGTCTGTGTCTGGCTGTGAGTGTGAGTGTGTATGTGACAGACCCTGCGTACAATTACCGAGCGTTGTATAATTCAACTCCTCGCCCTTGTCTCTTTCTCGCGCTCTCTCTCTCTCTCTCTTACTTTCTCGCGTCTCTCGTGTTTTACAATAACGTCTTGTGATCCTTTCCTAAAAACGCGCCGCATTCACACTCTATGCTCCTTTCGCACTCGTTCGCGTTACAATTATTAGTGATTCATCGCTCTCATGCACGCTCTCGCTCTTTCTCTCATTCGATCAGTTCTCTCCTCTCTCTCGCTCTCGCTCTTTCGCAGAATAATCGCCGTTTGTTGTCTCGAAAGTGGAATATCTCTCGCTCTTTTAATCGCCTTCAGTATATTCATCGTTCTTTCTCTTGGCCGGTCTCTACTCCGCGCTTGAGGAAGAGGGCTTAGGATGATGCGGGCGCGCTCGTTGCCTCAGCGGCGGGCTTGCTGCTCTCCTTCTTATCCTCGCTCAGTTTCTTCTCCTCCATCTTCTTCTCCTCGCTGCTGTCCTTTTCCTCGCTGCTCTCCTTCTTGTCTTCGCTCAGTTTCTTCTCGTCCATCTTCTTCTCCTCGCTGCTGTCCTTCTTCTCCTCGCTGCTGTCCTTCTCCTCCTCGCTGTCCTTCTTCTTCATCATCTGGTCTTCCTGGGGCTTCTCCTCAGCCTTCTTCTCGGCCTCCTTCTTGGGCTCCTCAACCTTCTTGGCTTCTTCAACCTTAGCGTCCTTGACCTCCTGGGGTTTGGGCAGCTCCTCAGCCTTGCTAGCCTCGTCCGTGGACTTGGCGGCCTTCTCGATGGCTACGGGGGCGGCAACCTTAGGCTCCTCGGATACAACAGCAGCAATCTCCTTCTCGGGCACCTGGACAGACTTGACAGCCTCGCTGGCGACGACAGCATCCTCAGAGCGCTGCTCCTTGGGGACGACCTCCTGGACGGCGCTGCGGACCTCGGGCTTGACGGCCTCGGTGGGCTTGGCCTCGGTGGCGACTGCAGCCTCAGTCTTTACAGGCTCAACAATAGCGGCTGCCAGCTCAGGTTTCTTCTCAGCCTCAGCCTTCTTTGGTTCCTCGGCAACGGCGACGGTGGCGGCCGGGGCGGGGGCAGCGGCCTCGCTGGGCTTGGCGTCAGCGACGGCAGCCTCAACTTTGGGTTTCTCTTCGGCTACGACGGCGGCTTCCTGGGCGGGTTTCTCGGCGGCTGGGGTAGCAGCGGCAACGGGGAGGACGGCTGGCTCGGCAACCTTCTCGGCTTCCTTGTCGAGGGGCTTCTTTTCTTCCTCGGCGATCTTCTTGGGTTCCTCGACGACCTTCTTGGCCTCCTCAGCTTCCCGGGTTACGCGCTCGGGCTTCTCCTCAGTCTTCACGGCTTCCTTAACGGGCAGGTCAATCTTCTTCTCGAGAACGATGGGCCTCTCGTCGATGTTCTTGGCCTGGGCGGGTTCAGGAGCGACCTCAGCGGCGGATGCGACCGGGACAGCTGGTTGCTCGGCTACCACGGGGGCGACAGCCTCCTTAATAGGTGCGACGGCAGATTCAGCGTGATTATGAACTTCATCAGCCGTCTTCACAGCCTCAACGGCGGCGACTTGAATGGTCTGAAAAACGAAACGTTATGTTAAAGAGATATTTCTCGAACGATCTACTGCACGGTACTTCGGCTGTTCTACTTCAATTCGCGCTTAACTAGCCCAAGTGCTCTCACATCAGACTCGTAATACTAACTGCAATCGACACCCACCTGTTCGTGCTTCTCGGAGGGCGCGACCTTGAGTTCTTCCTCGGGTTTCTTCTCTTCCGCCTTCTTTGGCTCCTCGGCCTTCTTCTCCTCCTCCTTCTTGGCCTCGGGCTCGGCCTTCTTTTCCTCCGCCTTCATCTCCTCTGGCTTCTTCTCCTCAGCCTTCGTCTCTTCTTCCATTTTCTTCTCTTCCTTCTTTTCCGCCTCCTTTAGCTGTTCGTTGGGCAAAGGAGCGGCGGCGGCGGCGGCTGCCAGTTCGGGCTTCTTAGCCTCCTCAACGGGCTTGGCCTCCTGGGGCTTGTCCTTGGCTGCTTCGAGGGGCACAACGCTGAGCGCTGGTAGCTCCGCGGGGGCGGGCTTGCGCTCATCGTCGGCGACGGGCATCGCGCTGATGGCCGTCACGGCCAGCAGGCATACCGCTGCGAACACTAGCTTCTGCATGATTGCTTTAGCTGAAACAAGAAAAAATAAATTGGTTAGATAAGACTTTATTTTGTTCAGGAAAATAGTGGCACTTTTAGTGCATTAACGGTTTATGTACTTAAGAGGTGGATAAAGTGAAAGAAAAATATGGGAAGACGAATTAGGTATCTTCGCTTTGTTTCAGTTTATAAATCATGAATTACGAAAGAAGTGTATAGCTTGATTTGTCGCGCAGATTTAATTTCAATTTGTCTAATTGCTATAAAACCTTCAAGACCTACATTTCCTCGAACCCCCAACAATCACGACGACCGTTCATCAAATTCTCCCTGAAAATTCCAATCTCTCAAGCGCTACACTCCCTGTGGAATTAGATTACCCAACTAATCAAATTGATTTACGACGCCTCGGGACTCATTTCTCCTCATCCCTTTCTTCCCTCCCGCCTCACGTACAGCGCCAACTTCTCAACTGCAGCTCTTAATCATTCAGTGAAACGGCCGCGACTGTTGACACTCTCCCCCTCTCGTTCTCCCTCTTTCTACTCGAGTCGACAATCTTCTCGTCGAGCGCCGCACGCATGTATACGCTGAATGGGCCGCGATTGTGCGCGATGAATGGAGACGGAGGGCCTTTCTCAATGGAATATAGTGATAGAGAGAAGAGAGAGAGAAGGGAGGAAGAGAAAGAGGCACAGCGGCACTTCAAAGCGAGCCATTAGCGATCGAAGTAATTTCGATAATTGACCCCGCGTGTACCGCGGCGCTTGGGGGGCGGCGGCTGCGCGATCGATACGGCTGTGGCGCGCGATAGTATAGTAGTAATAGTATATAGCAGCAGCAGTAAAAGTGTGGAAATATTCTGGATTCGAATAATGCCGCGAGTATATTTGACGAGGATAATTAATAAGCCGTTGAGATGATTACGATGCATGCGTGGTTCTCGAGCCGTTCGGCTTTATCAATTTGACTTTTTGCCGTAAGTCGCGGTGTTGCGTCACAACGAAACGCGTGTATTAATTTTGATTGGTAAAGGCGGCGGAGGTACACACACGTGTACATGTTCCTTTATAAATTGTCGGCTTGGGCAACAAAGGATGCGCGTTCGTTTCAAAACGCGCGCAGGCTGCGGCAGATTGCGACACGCAGGCTCGCGCTGTTTTTTCTCTCATCGCACTGCGCTGCTCAAGGAAGATATATAGCTGACAAACATTTTCATGCGTTTCCACAAAACGCGCGAGGGTATATACGTATGCACACACACACACAGCCACGTATGTACTTTCTAAATTAGAAACAACTGGCAAATCGGTCCGAGCAATCATCGCATTAACGACGATCATCGTTCGTGATCGCGCCGCGGTCAATCCCCGCCAAACGAAATCAATCAACGCTCAGTGAGAGAGTATGAGAGAGGGAGCAAAAAAAATTCTAACCGTCCGGCAAGTGATTGTGGTTCGTTGTAACGGGGCAGGCAGGCGTCGCGAAAGTAAAGGACTGTGCAAAGTGCGACATTGAACCGCGCGCAACGCCGGCCGTGCGAAGAGCAAATAAGGCGACGCTTTATACACGCGGACGCACACATATACGCACTAATGACAGGATGCGCATGGTAGTAGCAGATCGACGCGCCCGTGCCGCGTGTGAGCAAGCGAGTGGATCGTAACCATCCGTGAAAATGCGCAGAAAGTGAAAACGCGTGTCCCGTGTACGCCCGGGTGAATCATCCGGCGCTAAATGCCTGTGCTTTGACGCTATGCCTCTGTTTTTTTTTACCATTTACCGGCGTTATTCGCTAATAGGGCAACGATGATCGTGACGCGAGCGTGAGTTCCTTTTTTTGTGGATTGGTGGTATCAAGCGGTGAGCCGGAACAAAGGCCGCGAGCGATTCGATTGATATTTAAATATGCTGTTATTTAACTGCCTCGCGGTGTTTGCAAAACTCAGCGGCGTTTTTGTCGCGAATGGGAGTAAATGCGCGAACAAAAACCGGTCGATCGACACGCTGGAAAATGTTAATCGCGACAAAGGTGACGCCTGCGATCGAATAAAAATTTATATTCAAATTGATGAAAAATACGACGACGGTTGCTTCTGCTTACGCAACGGGAATTACAATTAAAGAGCGCGTCAAAGGCCTATCATCAATTGCTGGCTTCCGTCCAAAACGCGGTCTTTTGTCATCGACAGGGTGGCAAAGAAAAACACGGAATCAATTAAAATTCAAATGTTACGCGGTTTGTGCGTGCAAAAAAAAAAGAATGAAAATATTCCTCGGTAGAGGAAACACTCGGTCGCGTATACTTTTTATTTTATACGCGTGTGAAACTTACACAGATATCAATATATCCATCTTAAAATTACCTACGCGTGCGCTTACAACTCCGTCATTTCTAGAAATGCATTGTATTTAAATGCGTGTAAGCAGTTGGCGACCCACTACACGTCTTACGCAATTCGGTAATTATTTGTCAATCGTGTCTCGCATCGATAAACCTGCCGCCAAATACGGTAAAAGGCGCATATGTACGCACCGGCTTACCGCACACACAACTCTCCGCGTCCCGCTGCTGCTGATTTTCTCTCATTACTCCAAAACGAGTTATGTACACGATCGCTGGTATATGACTATATACATACACAGGCGCACGTACGTGTAAATACACACGCGTGTATACGTCTCTCAAGATCGTCGCGTCTCCGTTGAACGACCTCGTTCGTCCTCTCTTACTCACAGCTTCTCGGCGCAAAAACGACGCAAAACTACTTTCATTCAAATCGCCCTCGAACGAGAGAATTGCCCTCGCGACGCGCCCACAGTCCAGCGGCTCCTTTTTCACAAGGTCGCGCCAATTACCGCTACTTAACGCTCGCGCTCTTACCGCTAATTTCTCACGTCTGTACGTATATATATACATGCGCGACGCGCGATAGAGCACGTTCTTCCTCGAGGCTGTATACGTATATATATATAAGTACGTACATCGAGTGGCGAGAGTCAGCATTATACAGAGCCACCCCTGCGCGCGAGCGAGTCTAGTGAGAGGGGAGCCAGAGGGAAAAGTAGGGGGAGATAGCTACCGCCGCCACCGGGGCGGACAGAGCTGCTGATGCGGGAGAGCCGCGGATAGCGAGGGAGAGATTCTAGAAAACAGGGGCTTTAAAAATAGAGGGATTTGGGACTGTGTCTCGTTTTTTCTCTCTCTCTGTGTTTGGAAGAGGGGGCGAGCTGTTGCTTATTTTTTTTTGTTTGCTGCTTGTGAGAGGAGAGCCGAGTCGAGGGATGGCGATGATTCGTTGCCTGAATTTTTCATGAACGAGGAGGGAGATTAGAGCTGCGAGTGGCGGGTATACAGCGCGTCTGTTGAGCCAGAGGATGAAAATAAAGCTCCGCTGAATTTGTTATATGTTTGTATTATTATATCGGACGCGCGTTACTTAATTATAGAGATGAAAAGAGCGCGCGATAACAATGAGAGTGCGCCGCCGTGACGCTGGAGTAAGAAAGAGAAAAAAAGGAGTCGAATCGCGCGTCGGGGGCCGCGTGACTCACCGTTACATAACAATCAATAACGGCCGGCAAAAAAAGGTCGGGAAAAATTCATTTCAAAGCAGCCGGACAAGCCAGCAGCAGCAATGCCTTTCGCTGCTACCGCTCCAGCCGATATCTGATACGGAAAATAAATGCGACTGCGCCTAGATCTATACACACGCGTTGCGCGGAAATTTTTCCCTCCCTCGTACAGATATAGCCGCGTATACGCACAAACGTCGCTGCTTCTGCTGCTCCCCCGGTTGGAATTTTCCTTCATGCTAGGGTAGAGAGACAGGCAGAGAGAAAGATAATGGAGGGAATAGGGATGGCTGGAGGGTGGGAGGACAGACGTTTATGTGGGTGAAGACGGAACGCTAGTCGTAAGGTGTGTCCGACTTTGCTCTTTTCCTCCCTCTGTGTGCTTTACGACAGGGGGCGCGTTGCGCCTATGGGTGTGTACTGTACGCCAGCGCGCGTTTATGTATACGAGCGGGAGGGGGTGGCAGTGCGAGAGGAAACGAGAGCGGGACAAAAAGCGAGGGTCACGAGGACGCGCTTAGAGTATATACGTACACATAGATACGTACGTACACACGTAGTCTTATTTATTTCGCTTTGGGGGGAAAAAAAGGCTAGCGCGAGCGCGATATATACTCGCGGTGTGCCGCGCGCGCTCGAGTAATTGTATTAAGAGATTGCAGGCAGGCAGGTATTGCGCGCGTAACGCGTACTAAATATTTAATTCAATAAGATGAGGTACGAGCGCGCGCGTCGCTTTCGTCACGCTAGCGCGCGCAGCGCACCTCTATTACGCGGCCGGCGCTTTTCTTCGCGGAATGTTTTTCCCCGATCTGCGCGGCTAGATATTGTCGATAAGTGTAACACTGCCTACGCGGCGGGAAACGCGTTATTATCGGGTTCCTTTGCACACTTAAGACGATGGAAATAAAAAGTTTTTTTGCCACGGACGACGTTGTCTTGAATGCGCGGTTTTCCGTGGAAGAAATTAGAGCCGCGTGGAAGATTCTCGGGAATGTTTTTTTTGTCGGGTTTCGATTATGCAATTAGTCCTCTGACCGATAGGCCGCGCGAGCAGCTGCATGTATCCTATATAAGTGTTAAGAAACCCGGCTCTCTCTCTCTCCTCTCTCTCTCTCTCGTTCACCTGCATTAGGTTTTATAATGCAGCGTCAAACACGTTATGTCAAATTGTGTTTTATTACATAAAAAGGGGTCTTGTTCAATATTACCGATTGTTGCGTAAGTGCCAGTGCGGCAATTAATAAATGAGTAATGAGAATTCTTGGCAAGGTTCGTGTACGAAACAAAAGTAGTTTTATATTCCTTTAAATAGTTGGCAACGCTAAGGTTTATAATGAAATTATATACTGTTAAATAAATTAAATAAGTTAATGGCATTTCGAGATGCAATTAAGTACTAGAATTCTCAATGAGGCTATTGCGACGAATCGTTTCCGACGACGACGACTTCCATCGACATTTAAATTTCGCAGATTCTAGAAAGTCTCCACGTCCGTCAGACTTCATCGGCTCAGCGCTTTGTGTTTCATAAGCCAATAAGTATCCTTCTGTACATGCAGAAGCCCGTAAAACCGCGTATGACGCGCGAACTCGCGCTCGTAGTTATGCCTTTCATACCCTTGCCTCTTTAGCTTCAATTATATAGAGTAATTTCCGAATGATTGAACTTGAACCTAAAAATTCAGACCTTGAAGCTCTAATTAAATTTACGGATGTTGACAGACCCTTATTACTTATATCGAATGACAATAAAAACGTCCCGAGGGTTACTCGATCGTCCTGTAATACTTCGTTACCGAAAAAAAAAAAAAAATTAGGGGGATCAAATATTTGCGGTCGCGCGGCTCGATCCGGGAGTATAACAGCACTCAAGTGTGTGTATTCGGCTAAGTGCTCCTACGATTGAAGGGTGTGCTTCGAGTGCGCGCCGCTGCTAAAAATTAATGAAATTGAGTACCGCCCCGCGTACGTACATACGCGTAAATGAAAAAAGAAAATACACCTATACGATTCCCAAAGACACTCGAGGCTTAATACACCAGATTCCCTTTAAATGCGCTCTTTACGATAGGCTCTTAAACTCCCCACCGGCAGGTATATATACATACTTTTCCGCAACTGCGCACATCCTTATATATATATACACCACCGCGCACGCGTAAAAAGTCATCATCGCCCGAAGAGCATCCTGAACTCGTAAAAGCACCGCCGCCTTGTCGTTAAAGATTCTCTCCTTCTCTGCCAGTCGGAAGGATCGTTTGACAAAGGCGCCTCCAGCCTCCCTATGCGCGCGTTCGCGCTAATTGCGGATTAGGCTGGCTAATTAGAGGCCCCCGCGAGATACGCGCTGCGGCAAGGAGACGAAGACCGACTCTTGCCGATATTGGCTCGTTAGGAGGAGCGCGCGAGGATAAGGCGAGGCTGACTTGCCGCGCGGAGTTATAATGGCTCGGGACCCTCGTTAGCGATTTCTTCGCGATTATTACGCGGAGACCGAAAGAGATAGAAAGAAAGAGAGAGGGAGAAAGAGAGATAAATTTAGAGGCGCGTGTTATAGGCTGGAATTCTCATCTCGTTAAGGCCTTATCTAAATCAAGGCTCGTCGAGCGCGTGTCGAAATATCTCTCTCTATCTCGCTCGCTCGCGTTCACTCGAAGTAAACCAGTTTTGCTCGAGAGGATTTTTATCCGATCCCGAAAATTCCTCCGCGGCCGCGACCTCACCGCCGCGGCAAGAAACGTATAGGTACGTACGTATGCAGCCGCACGAAAAACGAAGAAGACGAACAAGATTCTCTCTTTCTCCGCAGTATCTGTATATACGTATACTGCTGTTACCACTCGTTCTTGACCCGTTTACCAGCGTGCATTTGCATTATACAGAGCGCCGAAAGGCTCCTCGCGCATTATCATCGCCAACCGAGGTCCACGAACCGTCGGTAGCCACGGCCGTGAACGACAACTACTGCCTATCACACCACTCGTCGACATTGAAAGAGACCACTGCTCAAGTTCATTAATGGGGGGGAATCGACGCCGGTATTATACGTATTCCTTCCTTCCGCGTGTTGGCGTTTGTTTTTTCGCGCACTCTCCGAGCGATTGGCATGCGCGAGTCGTACGCAGGTAATCCATAGCGCGGGACGAGATTACGTTTCCCCGGCGCGCGGACGAGTCGAGAGACTACGTGCTCCGAATGACGGATCTGTCCGGTTCGCTCCGCTACTACTATACTCTGCTTTTTGCGGAATATCGAATTTTGCGGTTTTTGCCTGATGTCAGAGACTCTGCGCGCTGCGTGTGATATAATGCGACGAGTTATGATCGTATCGTGATGTATTTTCGGACTTTGTTTTCGAGGAAGAGCTGCTCGCGACTCCGAAGGCTGTACGGAAAGTTTTCTAGATGTTTAGAAACAACAACGCGTAGGGGATGTAATTTTAGAATCTTTTCCAGCCACAACGACACGTGTACGTATTTTTTTCTTTCGTTGACGGGGGATAGACCGTTGCGAGCCGGTCGAGTTTTAAAATAGCCGCAGCTGCTTCGACCGCTGCTACGCTTAGATTATTTACACCACTTCGTGACAAAATATTTATAAATATGAATGATGAATTTTGTGCTTTGCCACGGGGGTGAAGCTAGTAGGTGGTTTAGTATGTGGAATAACAGAGACTGGGGATAGAGAGAATCGGAGGATTAGTTTTGAAACTCGAAGTGAAGGTATAGCGGAAGACTTAAGTTTATAAAGTCACTGCATGTTGAAACTCGCGTATACGGGCCGAAAACTGCAAACTCAATTTCCACAGTTACTCTCTCTCTCTAAGCAAACTACGTGTACCGAACAGAAAACTATGTTATATTCAACTGTGTACAAAACCGCCACAAAGAAAGGAGCAATAGAACACAAGCCGCGAACGACGATGCCTGTATGTGTTTGTGTGTCGATCGGCCTCCTCTAATCACTTATTTCCGCGCGTCTATAGAGACAAAGAACTATTCACCAAAATCCCTCTCACGTTATATATATGTATATGTGTGTGTGTATGCGCGCGACAGAGAGAGAAAGAGAGAGTGCAACACCCACCTCTTTTTCTCTATCTCTCTCTAGTGTCGGCGCGGCGGCGCTCGACAAAGCCCTGCACACACACATATACACACACACACTCTATGAAAACTCGGCTCTCATCCCCCCAACACAGAATCCCTCTCGGCTCTTCACGGTTAAACTCGCCTTTATCAAAAACTGCGCGATAGAAGGGTACGCGGATAGAGTAGAAACACCGAGAGGAGTGGAGAAAGTTGAGACGTAGAACACAAGGGTGTATAGGATAGAGAGATATAAAGAGAGACGAGATAGCGGCCGGAGAAAAGTGGAGCAAAAATTCGGGTTACGCGAAGGGGGGGAGGAGGTGAGAGAGAGGGTGGCTCTCAGAGAGACAGAGGGAGAGCGGCGCGGTAGTGGCGTAGAATCGATTACTCACTGTGTATAGTGTGCTGTCGGTAGAGTAGTAGCGACGAGTGCTCGTCTAATATCTTGCTCGCACAGTAGTAGTAGTAGTACTTCAACGAGGAGTATCACTGGCTTCGCTGCTATATGCTGCTCAGTATTAGCTGCTGCTGCTGCTGCTGAGGATCCGGTCGATGCTCAGGAAGCGCCAGCGGTTCACTGCGCGGTCGTCGATCGGCGGCAGGCGGCGAGAGTCCCTCTCTCGCGCTCTCCTAGCTCCGGCTGGGTGGTGGTGGCTGCGGCGGCGGTGGCGGCGGCGGCGTCGGCGGCGAGACTACCCGGCGAGCGAGTGAGACAGAGACAGAAGGCGGCAGTGCGCGCGCGCGTATATGTCAGAGGGAGTGAGAGGGAGCGTTGCGCGCGACACGAGATATAGCTGCTGCTGCTGCTGCTGCTGCTGTTGCAGAAGGTTGGCTCTCGAAGTGCGTGTGTCGAGGCGGATTCCTCGGGGCCCCGCTTATATACCCATTCACCCACCCGCGCGACCGAGCGACCGAGCGCCGTGGCACGGGGGCATGCACACACGTATAGCAAGCGAGGAAGGGGCCAGCCCTCCTACTGTACCGGCCGAGAGGGGCCCCTCTCCCTTTTTCTCATTCTCGCTGTCTTCGTCTCTCTTTCTCGACCGGAGAGAGAGAGAGAGCACAAGCGATGCGCTCAGATTCTTCTTCTCTCTAGGCTCTCTCTTCCAGCTTCTCTATCCGGCTCTCTGTACTACTCTCTTTTTCTCGGTCTCTCTTTCTCGTCTTTACCATTACTGCTTCTTTGGCGCTGGCTTTTTACCGTACTCGCTTTTTCCGTTTTCCCGCGGGTTTAAAGGGGGGTTCTCTCTCTCTCTCTCGGGCTCTTTGCTATTTTGAAAATTAACGAGGAACGAGAGACGCGGATGAGCACGAATCGGAGGATTACTTGAGAACACTTTTAAAGATTTTTTTGTTGCCATCTCTAAATATATACGCAAAGTTTATTAAAAGCCGGGTGGAGATAATTATTTATAAAAATCCGATAGATTATTCGCTTGATCGCATCGCTTCGACGTCAGTCCGATTCCATCTCTCCCACCCTGCCACCCGTCCATCCGTCTGTCTATTTAAAGTTTTTCTCTTTCTCTTTTTCTCTCTTTTACTTCGACTTTCCTTCTTATCTATCCACTCTGGCTTATCTCGTACACGCGCGCGCGTGCCTCTCTTTCTCTCTTCGCGCTACTCTCTTTCTACCTTTCGTTCGTTGTTTCTTTTTCTAATTCTCTCGGACTTGTTCTCTAAAGCGAGCAAACAAAAGGTCGCGCGGGATGCGTCTTGAATGTCGATGCTGACACGAGAGATAAGGCGTAGTCCTCCTGGAAATCGAGATCAAGAATGTGGATCACGCAGTTTTCTTTCGGGACTTATGCATTTTTAAAAAATCTTTCGTCATATTTTTTGTATAATCGAGGTGATAGTTGATTGATCATCATCAGAATAACTTTAAAAAAAAAATCATGTTTCTCCTTTTCTGAAATAACGCGTTCGTTTCTTCACTGCTTGGGCGTGATTATCATGTCCAGAATATAAAATTCACGCAGTTATCTAGCTAGATGCATATAAATATACATGGCACATACAAATGATATCTTTATAGAACTACACATTTATTTTCCTTTTTTCCAAGCATCAGATAAAGTCTTCAGTTTTCATTAAATGCGAAACCAGACGAAAAGCCCTGAAAAATTCATCAAAACAGCATCTTACCCGAATACTCAAAGCTCTCGCCACTCGAGCAACATTTTGTCCTTGAACCTATACGCGTACAACCCGAATCAAATGCGCGTGTTCTTTCTCTCTCACATACGCGCTTATTCCTCCGCATTTCTTTCCCTCCTCTCTCCGTTTCTCTCTATTCCTCCTCCTTCTCTCGCTTTTCCTCCTTGCTCAGTTTTTCCACCTCCCCCTGCACACTTCTCTCACTCCTCCTCCTCTTCAACTGCTTTTTCTCTTCCCCTCTCTCTCCCTCCTTCGAAGGGTGCGTTTACACCGGACACTTATTACGCGAGTGCTCCGGCCTCATCTCTCTCTCTCCCTCTCGCCATCTCCTTTGCGCCAGCGATGCCGCCAGGACAGGTTCCCTCGCGTATTTATGCGCACGGGGAGGAGAGGAAAGGAGAGGAGAGTAGAGAGAGAGACGAGTATCCCTCGTCTCGTCGCCGTCGACTTGATCGATTAGATTGTTTGCTCTCTCGCGGGGATCTCTTATTCTCGAGGGTCTCTCACCCCTTTGTCCCTTCAACCGCAAGCGCGCCGACTAATCGCAATCGTCGGATGTGTTTGACTTGTTCTACGCGGGGCGCGTCGTCGTCGTCCTTCTTGCGTTGTCGTCTTCGTCTCTTCCTTCTTCGTAGAGAGACGTCGTAGTCTCGTCGCCGCGCAGCGGCTTTTGCCTCAATTACGCCTTGTTATCGTGATTTTGCTCTTTTCTGAATTATGCGCGTGTTTGCCAGGATTTCATCGAATTATCGCCGGTTTCTCAGGAGACGCAGACGCTGGCGACGATGTTTTGTGGACATAGAGTCTCGAGGAGCAAGCGTAATGTGCAGTAAATTATAAAAAAATCAATGAACAGTCCGGCACACGATGTTGATATATACTGTCCTGTCTTATCAAACTTTTACCCCGCGATAGAGCTATCGTCCCTCTCTCTGTTGATCTTTGGTCTTTATTCGATAAAAGTGACAAAAGATTGCAGAAAGTCGTAACTCACGGAAAGTAATAAAGAAAGTTCATTTTTTATTATTTATTCATACCAACTGGTTTATCATAAATATTACTTATTTTATCTTAAGAATCAGTGTTATTGAAACACGGTATAAATAGCATCACCCCATCGCGAAATTCATGAACCCAAGTAAATCACTTTGACAAACTATTCTAATTGCCCAATTTAGAAGCAGTGTGTACCTAGCAGGTTTCCAACCACCTATCGAGCATCTCATTCTTATGTAACGAATTAAAGCGCGAGCTCGTCTGCCCCGCCATTAACCGCGCCGACATAATCGATTGTCAATTAGTTCAAAAGCTTCCGCCGCTGCCAGCAGCACAGCGTCCGCATGAATAAGTGATGATGTACCCTTTAAACGTATTCATGCTCTCTCTCTCTCTCTTCCTCAACTCCTCACTCAGCGAGGAGGGGTTATGCGAACTACTTTGAGAGCCGAGAGAGTGAGTGTAAGAACCTTAAGTGTAACCTTCAAAGTGCCCCTGTGATGTCTGTTGTTCCTGCCTGCTCAACAGGAGATTTGAAGGATCATCCTCAGCGAAATACATCTTACGCGACCGTGCAGCACGTCGTGTTTCCATTTTACAGGAGGGCGCAATTATTTAATAAGCGAACGATAATCTTTTTATATAACGCGGCCCGCGGGCGTTACGCGCGGCAGTGCAATGTCAGGTCGAATCACGTAACCGCCGGATCGTTATAACTCTCCCTGCAATTACCCACCGCCCACTCGAGACTTCTTCTACTTCTTAATATAACTGCTCAAATGTGGTCAACGATATTCATAACTATCGATCCGTATCCCACCGTATCACAACGCGCTCTGTATCTGCGTGTAAGTATAGAAAAAACTTTCCTCTGCCCTTCTCGAACCCCTGCCGGAAGATTATACCCACGAAGGCGAGAAAAAAAAAATTATCACCGCCGAGGCCTACATATACAGGCACCCGCAGCCTCCTAAAGCCGCGAGAAACATTCTCTCTCTTTCTCGGGTTCGACGTTCCTCTGGCGCGTTCACTCCCCCCGCTCATATGCACGCGTGCGGGGCCGAAGAAGAAGACTCGTCGGGCGAGTATATCCTGTAGGTGTTTCATTTATAAAGCGGGCAAAAGGAGCACGACAAAATGGGACGCGGACAGGTCCTGACAATGGGCCGATGCTGCTGCTCCCTCACAGGGCCTAATGTAAACTCGCCTCTCGGGTTAATCCCCCCCCGTCTGGAATTCAGAGTTTAATGCTCTCCTTAAAACGCGCTGCTACGATCGTGTATCCTCTCTTTATTCCATTGCCAGCGTGCGCCACGGGCACGATTTGTAATATTATTATAACCCCGGAGCAGAGCTTTTATATGTATATATCGTACGCGAGCGTGAGCGAGAGAAAAGATTACGTAAAGTATGCAACGGAACGAGGCCTTTATTTTATCCTTATGCTCTCGCGGGGGAGAGAGAAAGAGAATAGCGACATGTATATATACGTTTCGGAAATTTCAGTTTTATATTCGCTCGCACGTTTTTCGGCTGCAGGCGCGGTCACGTATATATATGTACAGGATACGCGATAACGTCCTATAATACACGGACGAGGAGAGGAAACAAGCGGCCAGAGGTTTGTAGGACCTCGGATACTGTATATCATTTTTATGAATGGTTCTTTTTTTATGTACGGTAGAGAAAAAAGGTATCAGGTTTGTTTATTGAATGAAACGAGTAATTGATTTAATACGGTTCGCGACGTTGCGTCATTGTACGGATTCGCCTCTAATTTCCTCGCGATTCAGCATTCCGCCCGAGAGGTGCAGCAGCGTGTTCGAATGTATACATATTATACCTGGCCAACGGCTTCTCTCTTGCAAAATTACCGTCGTCGATACGTCAATCAATGGAGCGGCTGCAGCCGCGTACTCTATACCCGTTGATTTATTTCACGCACAAGGTAAAATGTACGCGGTACACGCGTGACGTAAACGTTACCAAACACATATATACACATTCGTGAAAGAGAAAGAAAAAAACAGTAAAAGAGAGACAGAAGCTCCCGTATATGACTTTCTTGGAAGATGGAGACAGATGGCCGTTTTCCGCCCGATACCATAACGAACGAATTTTTACGAAACTTGTAATTACTTTATGTATACCCGAAGGTCGTTCCCAGAAAGACCCACACGTGGGTTATTACGAACGGATGACATTAAACATTGATCCACAACGTGTTGCTGCACGTGCGCGCAAGTGAAAAACTTTTCGTCACTGGGTTCATTGAATAGACGAAACTATACGTTATACAACTATCGGGGATAAACGCCATAGCGGGTCGGCGATACATCAACAAGCGTGCTGCTTCTTCTTCTTCTCCTTTATCGCGTCGAATTGACACACGACCGGGCCATTACTTTTTCTACGGCAGCGACGCCGGGCTAATCCTACCAGGCGCGCCGTGGTCTATTATAAATGATTTATGGCGGCCACTCGCGGAATAACGGGCAATTATATACGTGTCTATGTGTATCTCGCTCCCGAGCTCATCCTCTGCGGGCACGTAAAAAGAAAGCGAGGCATTCCTCCGATAACTCCGTGGATTATCCTTCGCGCGATGGCAAGCGGCTAATTTGTACGGCATTTAATTGGCCGAGTTCATTGAGGGGCGCGCTCGATACACTTCTCGCTCTCCGTCTATATACGCGCATAAGCACAAGCAAAGTGCTCTCCAGAAGAGGGAGAGAGAGAGAGATTTGAATCCAGTTATGCAAATGCCCATGTCGTGTGCGCGCACGCGCGTGCGAATACATTATTCCGCGTGCGCAGACCTCTCTCTCTCCCTCGCGGTCATTATCAGTTGCCACGGACGCCACCGCGCGCGAGCGCTCGTGTATGTCAACAGAAGTTACATACGTCGTAAAAAGACACACACCTGCCCACAAGCTTATGTGTGTGTGTGTTTCTGTTCCTCTTTCACTTATTCCTTTTGGCGCTTGATTTCTCGCCGTATGCATATTTGCTACTTTTATCTTGGCCGTTTTATTTTGGCGCCGTATAGCGCGCGCCTCGTGCGATTTTCGAACTTCGGAAGGCAGCAGGCGCTTCGTGTATCGAGGTTATTGTGATTAACGGTAAAGGTGATTAATGAGCGCCGAATAGCGTTCGCCCTCGGCCCACCTCCGGCGTATAGGAAACGGTGTCAATCGTGTTTCGAGCATAGTTTAGAGTAAACCAGTAGCTCGCGACGGCTCGGGCATAGTTTCGTGTCTGCGTCCTTTATTTTTCTCGAATATTTCGATGAAAAATGAGGTACGAATGACGGCGCGGGGCTTCGCGTCGCGCGACCGTATAGTGTAATTAATCACGACCGGAGTAGTTTAGAATGTTGTTTTAGGTAATCCATTTTGTATTTTCATCTCGCGGGATCAGCAGCAGCAGCCGTCTCCGCGTGCCTTTAGGATTTTAATAAAAATCTTCATCCCTTTTAACGATGTTTATAAATAGAATTACGGCGGTTGGTCAGGCCGCTGACGCGATGATCATGACGCGGACAAAAAAAAAGTATATATATAAAGTTTTATGGCGCCTTAAAAAACGCAAAGGGAATTTAATGCCCGCGCGTATATAAATCCTAAGTGTACTTCTTTTAAATTAATATACAAGCTTTAAAGCCGCCGTGCCAAGTAAAATAAAACGTCACGTGAGAAGATCATTCATTAGCCTTAATTGATGATGCGCCCCGGCAATTACTTTATTTAGTTGAATAACCGAGCGACGTGGATATGGCATTCGGCATGAAAGTTTTGTAATGTAATTAATAAGAAAGATTCTTAAGCCTTGCGAAGTTTCGATTAATTTATTAATCTTTAATGAATCCCCGACACGCGCCTTTTCATGGACGAAGAGCTCTTCGCGAGGGTGTAGTGGTACAATGTCAAATATCGCGCGGCCGAACTTAACCTTTGATAAAGCCGGTATAGAGAGTCTCTTGGTAAGGGGAAGGCGAACCAGGAAGTATTTGATAACTCCAAAGGAAACACGGTGAACTTTTAACGCGTCTCAAATATTTGCACCTTAAACGAAACTTTTCAGATCGCTTATTATGGACGTTTTGTTTGCTCTGACTATACAAAGGTTTTGCATTAGTATAGTTGGCTTCGACCGAGAACCTCACTAATTTAAATCAATCAACATTACAAATATTTTTTTTATTATTCAGCTTTGAACGCAATCATGTAATAACTAGTCGCGCGTGTACCATCTTGTTTTATTTCAAGTAGTATTTTATGACGACGATAAGAATGTTCAACTCTTGTAGGTTATTCACCTTAATGGTGAATCTTATTAAGACAAACGCCAAGTCTCAAATTATAATATGTATTGATTTACTGGCTACTGGAAAATCCTTAAAAAGTAAATTATGTATCACCAACATACACCGCGAATATCAAAAGGTGAAACGGTCAACAAATAGAGTCATAAATCCTGCAAGAACTTCTGGACCTAGTTTACTTACAATGCTTCCAATCTGCACTATATATATATACGTCCACTAAAAATATCTGTGTCATTTTTCAGTTAACACAGATTACACTATCAAGCCAAACATTTCTACAAACCCGAGACGACGACGCATCCCTTCGCCTATAAACACACGCTTTCTAAAAGAAATCGCAAACCACAATAGTGACTCAGAAATCTCAGAACGCGTATACGATTTCCATACGGGCCGTTCGGCGCTATTTTCAAAAACATGTTTACACGCATCGCGCAAAAACGGCAAGAAATAGGTTAACGCGATGTTATACACAGCCTCCTCTTCGAGCAAAATCGATGCGGCGATCTCTTCTTCTCGGGTATAAGCGCGGGGGGCGGAGAAACCCGAGGAAACGATAACCACAAGGCGCAGTGATTCTCAGCCGTTACGCACCGTTAGACAAATCGCGCGGTTGTTACGTCGTTGCGCGACTCTCGTCGGGCACTCGACAAGAGGAGCAGTAGTTGAAGGAAAAAAAGGAGAAGAAGATGAAGAAGCAAAGGGAGTAGATATAGCGAGCTATTGTTCGGTATTGCGCCGAGGAGATTTTTCCTCGAGAGCGCAAAGTTTTACGGTGGTAAGAGAGTGCTGTGTATATATATAGATACAGATACAGTCACCCCGCGCGAGCCGCGTCTAATTGGACGGTCGTAGTGGTGAGCATTATCGCCCAAGGGGAGAGAACGTTCGGAAATACGGAACACGCGTTGTGTATATAGATACAGAGAGCGTGCTTTTCTTTCCTTTCCATCGGCATTCCTCTCGTTCTGTACGACAAATCTCGAGAGGGATTTTCCTTTTACCGTTTGCTGTTGCCGCTGCTGCTGCTGCTGCTACTGCACTTGCTGTCGAACGATTTGTTCGCTCGATGTACTGTCGAGAGTTTATTTTTAGTCGCGCTCTTTTTTTGTTGCTGTATGTATATATTGTAATGGAATATTGATGAATCATATTTACATGTTGTTATTATTAAAAGCAGTCATGAGTTTGAAACATTTTATTATTCTATTAAGGTTTCGAGTCACGCTGATTCACAGATACATTGAATTTTTATTGCGATACTCTTAATCCGTTTTTGCAATCAGTTTGATATTTATATTTATATTTTTAGATGGTATTTTTATTATCAAATATCATTTTAATGTTGCCAAAGAAGCTATGAGTAGCGCTTTTAAAATAGCTTTTATATACATCCGGAAATGGTTACCAGATCGTACAAGACAAAAGACGAAATATGCGGATGCGATTTTCGTACGATGTTTAAAAAATGCGAGATACCAAAATTACTGTCCTTGCAGGCTATTGTATTCCCGGTTTAATCCTTGACTGCGTTTAACTTAAGATTCGTATAATGCCTTTACCATTTCGTGGCATGAATGCTTGTTGGGATATCTATTTTTTGTCCTCTTTCCTGGATGTTTCTCGGTACAATTTTTATATGTCAAATGTTTTACCTCAAACTTAGACACTTTAATCTTTATGTGTTATTTATGTAAAAAAAAAACTAAAGATCTTTTTATAGTACACGTGTTCTATGCTATTTCTTCTCTAAATTTCATAATAAGTTTAGAATTATGACAGTGTTTATCGCATTTTATATTAAATACTATGAGTCAAGTCTTGGGAAACAGCTTGAGGAATTTATTTAAATATAGATTGAATTCATTATTAAACCGAATTCTTACTTCTCACGCTGTTGTAACGCGTAAATTATAATCAATAAAAAACGCGCTTTTAAAGTCCCGTGTAACACAGTTATTACAATACAATACAGAGATTCCCAAGAAGTCGCTCGTAATTGACTGGAATGCGCTTAATGAAATTCAGTTAATTACCCGAGTTTTTTTTCAACCCCTCTAAGAACTATATACATTGGATAAAAAAAACTAGCACAGAATATACAAATCTAAAATACATAAGATTTAATAAATTTTTATTCCTCATTTGTTGTATAAATTAATTTTATACTTAAATATTATTTTAACGACAATATTTTCTTGCAGGTAAGTTGCAGTAATCGTTACCTCGTTAAGTTGTCCTCACTACGTAAGTTCAATTAAAATATTAATTTACACCTAATTATGAACGTCCATTACGAAAAATTGCCGCATTTATGAAATTTGAATTTAATTGCTGTTTCTCAAAACGAGAGAATAGTTTTAAAAAAATTGCTGCTTCTGAAACAAGAAGCCATTGAATGAAAAATGATTGGTTCTAAAGAGCCCCGGAAAAGAGACTAAAAAATGTCTCTTTCCTTTTATTCAAACAGCGAAATATCGACTTTACTGTTTCCCGCAACAAACCAACAAAAAGAAAAAGGAGAAGTAAAAAATGAAAAATGAATGAAACCGATAATTGTCCGATTTCCGTTATGAGCATTTTTTCGATGCATTTGCTGTGCCCAGTAACGAGCGCAAGAGATAAAAGAAATCCCTCCCCCAATGGTTACGCAAAAGGCGATTCGGCTGCATTCGCGAAATTCGCGTATAAAATTACGATCAATGTCGCCTTCGCATTTCGCTAGAGCTCCCGTGATTGGCGATCTCGCGATTGTTCACAGTCCACCGGACGCGTTTGCGCTTGCGCGAAGGTCGAGGCGACTCGTTAATATTTGCGGCAAACTCTCCGCGAGTGTATAAGGATTTTGCGACGTTATTCGAACAATTTTTCCTTAAATTATATATACGTCGCGCGGTTTTTTTACAAACGAGGAAGACTCTCGATAATTGTAGCTTGGTTTAAGCGCTGACGGGATAAGAGAATAAAAATAATCTTTCTTTTTAGCACTCACGCGGCAGTGGCGGTCACGCTGGTAGCGGAAATATTTTCGAGTTTTTATGCAATTATGTAAATCGTAATAAAGCTGTTTTCAGGATAAGAAGGAAGTGGATTCACTTTGTGCATTCTATATTTATATTGAAAATAATCTTCTAATTGGTGCATTATCTTTTTAATTAGCTGTATCAACTTCCTCAAAGCATTGAAACCACGTTAACGCGATTAATATGCAAATTTACGCATTTACGGCTATTATTTTATTATTTATCGAAACTACTTAAACAAAAAAAAAAGCTTCTTTGACTTATAAATATCTGTTTCAAGTTATTTTTCGTCATTCTAGTATGAAACATCTTTCGCGCGTGTTCAAATGTTTATCAAATTTCACATAATCTGTTTTCCTACTTCGATTGCACTATCTTCGAATTTCTAATTATTTTCGATAAAAAGGAACCCCCAAACGGCTCGCTTAGAATACTAACGCTATATCAACCAACGTTACTTGATATGTATGTACAGCACACGATATTCGATACATAGATAATTTACATTTTGAAAAACGATACAGCTCTAACATCAGCTTAAAACAATGACACCATTTTCAACTCGTAGCCGTGCTACTAAATTTATCGCACTCTTACTACGAAAAATTAGGTTACACAATCTTAAATCCCCTTCATTCTCAAAAAGAAACGGCCCAGAACCCGGCAATGGGCATAAAGAATCCCTCGTAGACTTCCACGAGCTCGAAGAAAAAAAAAACGAGCCGTCCGATAAAACCGAAGTTGATCCACGGCCAGACTAACTTATATCGAAAGTGAATTATCGAATGTTGACAGAGAGACCGACAGAGAGAGAGAGAAAGGGAGTCAGCAACGGCGCGCCAAGGGAGGAAATTAGCGTGACCTAGAACCCAGCGAGAAAAAAACGCTGTGTGCGCGCCCTCGGGCCAATCGCTATGTACACACACGCACGCGCGGGGGCGTATACTCGGGGCGGGATAAAGAGAGAGCACAGTAGTCATCGCTTCTAATTTCGTCGCCGGGGCAGTAAATCCGGTTTTTATCCTCCTCCCGGGTCTCTCCGGATCGACTGGCGATAGAGGGTTCGGGTTAAGAGTCGAGGAAGGGGGTTGCGATCCACGAGTAAACGAGTCACTGAGAGAGTTTCGGAGATTAGAAAAAAAGATCGTCTTTGTGTATGTGCGTGTGGGGGTATAGGTATGTACGAGTGCCCTGAGAGCTGTTGCTTCGGTAGAATGTGTAGCGTCTTTTATTGCGTCGCCACGTGTTACCTAGGGACAACACAGTGCTGTATGTGTATAGCGTGATGTGTTGTATATATATATACGAGGCGTGGTAGGAAGGGATTTTTACGACTGCAGCATTTCTGAAAAATGTCTTATTGCTTTCGTAAAACGAGTAGTAACTTCTGATTCTTATTGATTTTTCAAGTAACGCGGGATAAAATTTAACGTTTGTAGGAAAGTATTGCGCGATAGGGATGTTTTAATCAACATTTATATTTTCCTGTCGATAGTTCTATTTTAGGATCTATTAACTTTAATCTATTTATCCGAAGGTTTGATGAAATTTAATTGAAATAATAGATATGAATTTATTGAGGATGATTTTTCATCCTATGATGATGCCGCTTGTAATAAAGAAAGTTTTTTTAATAGCAGAGATCAATGTCATGGTAAATATTATTGTATATACTGATTATTATAAGTTTTATGTTTCATAAAGCCTGAAGCGGCCAAGAAACTTCTGATGAAACGTTGCACCTCTACACCTTAACATCAGTGTTTATTTATTTTCTGGACTTTAGCCCTCACAAGATTCGTTATACTCAAATCCGCAATGAATTTATTTTGTTTGCTACTGAGTATTTATGCAAACTTGTCAATTTTTGCAAATATGCAATTTTTATTGACCATTCACATACATTCAAAGAGTTTTCATCATAAATTTAACGAAACAAGTATTCCCTTATATCATTAAGAATCTTGTACTTAAATATAAACGGGAGCGCTCCGAAGACAAGTATAGAAAATAAAAAATAACTTTGGATTTAGTGGCGTTATATTTTTCACGATATTGAAACCATAAAGATGACTCGAGTAACGGTCGAGTTAAAAAAGTACAATTTCAACGATTATCACGCCATACACGTAACGACCCGCACCGCATCTATCTAACTTCCATCCACCATGGCAAAAGCCTCATCGCGCGTCTCAATCATACACTCGTCGCTAAAAGTACGGGCACAGCTCCTTTGTCTCGACACAAGCAAGAATAATTGCTTGGATTATTGCCGGTCGGAGCTTCGGGTAGATAAGGGTACTAATGACGGTAGTTGCAATCGTGATAGCGTCGAGCCCATTCACGTGTAGAGAAGGTATATAGACCGCGCGCAGAGCTGCGGTGACCATCACTTGATTTCTGGGGCTGTTCATCCACCGTTGATCCTCTAGGCTACGCTATATCGTGGCTCGAAGAGTGAGAGAGAGAGAGAGTGGGACAGAGGCTATATACTTTGCCAAGAATAGAATTACTAGTTTCTGGAACGAAGACAAGAGCCTTTCGTACGTGACTTCGAGCGTGCTGAGTTTTCAGGAGTCGATGTGAGTGTGATATCCTTTCATCGTTAGGTAATACGTGTCTTCGACTTGTGCAAATGACCAAGAAATATGGGAAATTTTTATCCATTCACGTTTCTCATAACGACGAAGCATCATTCATATGTATCACGAAAAAAGGCACTACATTTTTCTCGCTTACTCGTCGCGCATACCGTTGTAAATATTAGTACAATTGTGAATGAAAATTCTGCCTTTCATACATGCGTCTATAACGACCGCGGTTACTGCACAATTCACCTAATGACGTGGCCATCAATTTCTCTCATCCTCCTCGTCTAAACAAATCGTGTCCCTATATCTCGCTTCACCTCCTCCTAGCCATCGACGTCTCTGCCTAATTATCCGCCACGAAATCTCGCCTACCATCGCCACCACACACACCTACATATACCTACACACAGTTCTTCTCGGGTTTTGGAGAGCGTAAATACAACCTAGCAACGTGTATACATATACCCTGCAGACACGCGCGCGTGGCGGCGTCGTGCGGCGAGGCCAATTGTGGAATAATGGCGTGCGGTAACCCAGATGCCACCGATCCTGACAATCGACCCTCTCTCTCTTGTCGTGCGTTGCCTTTTCCGAACGCAAAACCCGCACGCTCGCTCTCTCTCTCTGTTTATGCTTATAACCGGTGCACACACTTTATACACTTGTTACTCTCTTTATAGCGCGTGGGCTCGTTTTTGCGCGTCCCGCGCGTTATTTAAGCCACGGGAGTGCATTATATTATCGATATTGCGTAATTCGATTACAGCCGGTCGCAGCGGGCCGTGTGTGCGTGAGAAATTCTGTGTGCGTCGGAGACTGAGAGTGAGCAGGAGGGATATATTCGGCTTTTTTCGGGATGGGAGGAGGGTTTTTGCGCGTGTGTTAAGACTAATGGAGTGGATGCAGTTTTTGGCTGGATGTTACACGAGTGATGAGAAAAAGTCGCATTGCTCTCGCTTTATCAAGATTTTGTACCTGCAGAAGTTGTATGTAGGTTACATCGAAAAAGTCGCATTGTTAAGGTTTTGCTCTACTATGCGTACAATGTATTTATGCATTAAAACATTACTTTAAAATTAAGTAAAATAAATGAACGTAGCAACAAAAACATCGTATATTTCTGTAAATCAAAGTAACAATCCTAGCAATAACTCACTCGGTCATACTACCAACCTTTATATATTTTACTACGAAAACAACATTGAAACCCCGGCCGACCATGGCCGCGCGCATAATCCACACACAATATCCACACGTATATCCAACTTTGAAAGAGCTTTTTCCGTACCAATTAAAAATCCACGTAAAAAAAGCTACAACATCCCATACCCACGCGATCCAGTACAGTAAAAGCTTCCGCACTAGTATGGGACTCTCGAAAAAAAAGCTCAATTTGCGTAGTACGCGTCGGTGAAACAATCGCAGTGATCACGTTTACAAACTGCCGCGCGCGCATACAATTTGTTAGCCTTCACTTATGACGCCGCATTGAATTCGCCGCACTCACGCGCGCTAGTATGTAATTCCCTATAAGCCAACTAATGATTTTCACCGGCGAGCGCGCGCTCGGTTACATGTAAATTTTCGCAAGGTTTCGTTCCGAATGCCGCGCGCGAAGTTGTGGGTTCAGTAGCGTATATAAGTGACTAATTGTTGTATACGAGAACTGTGTGTGTTTTGCGGGTTTCGTGGATACATATGTATAAAGCTACACGAGGAAGCAATATGGATTATTGAAGTACGATACGTTATTAATACGCGCTTTGGATGTATTAGCGCGCTCTGTATAAGTTGAAATTATAGATTGATAGCTGAAATAATTCCGCAATTATATGTATTATATTATATATACAGTGAGCATCCGCTACGGCAGATACATAAATTTTAACGATAGCAATTAATGGCACGTTACACGCGCGCGCGCGACGTTACAAATATGCCTAATTAGAACTGACTCACCACCGCGCGCTCGGTGCGATAATAATACGCGCTATAATACTCGCACTCTGATATTTACGAGCTACAATGTTTTGCTTGCTCAACCATAGCGAACAATATTCCGCGTATACCTTCTCCGGCGCGTACAGATAAGCGCGTAGTATACACTCTGCTGCTTATTTGCGCTACTCGCGCGTATGTACGTATACAACGAAAAAAAACGAAGGCGAATGGAAAAAGGAGAACGCTCGCAACTAGTCCAGCGATGTTATAGGTACACACGAGATCTCTCTCGGAGAGCCACAATGACATAGAAAACTCTGGAGGGTATAGGTATATACAGTGTATACTCTCGCAGGTAGATGCGCGTGGAATGGAAGGATGAGAAAAAATCGCTCGTAATCTTTCGAGATCTCGTTTCTCTCTATCGCGCGTCGGTAGAACGAGAGCACACTTCGAGAGAGGCTGTACATAATGGGTCCAAGAATCGTTTCTGCATATTTGAGTTTAGCGAAGGAGCAGAGCAGACATAGTAGATGAGGAGGAGGAGGTGAAGAGGACGACTCGCAATGTACATCGTGCCTTATACATTACGGCATTATAGCGCGAGCGAGCGCGCGCGGATCGTGTAACTTCCATGATTATCCCACAAGGAGCCCAAGGTCTTCTCTCGAACTCTGCAATTGTGTGGATCCCAGAGAGCCGATGCCCCCTTCCTTCTCTCTCTCTCTCTCTATCTCTTGGCTATCTACGCCTGCGCCTTTTTCTTCTACTTCTTTCTTTTCTTGCTCTCTTTCTCTCTTCGGTAGCGAGAGAGACAGAGAGGAAGCTCGCCGATTTTTCATCTCTTTCTCTCGCTGCTGCTGCTGTGCGCCCTGCCACTACTATTCAATTTACGTTTTCTATAGGCCATTCTACTACTACTCCGCGCGCCTGCCAACGCGCGAGCGCCATTGATTTAAAACTTTTTTGCGCTCGTCGAAAGAGGGAGAGCACAACTTCTCTCTATCTATCTATCTATCTACCGGGCGGCCGACTCTTCCGCTGTAATTGATTGTTTGCGAGTTGCTTATTCAAGTTTTCTTTTTGACGAAAATAACCGAGAGCTCTTTCTCTCTCTTCATCTCATCGCGTTTGCTCCCCCGGCCCCACTCCAACTGCGCATAATTAAAAAGTGCTTTGCTGATATTAAACTCTGAGAGGGGAGCGTAACGTTTCATTTTATCGATATGCAGTATACAGTGCAGATAACCGACCGATTCCATAATTAAAAGAATGAAAAAGGTTTTTTTTGTTTAATGTTTGAAAATCGCAATGACACTGATTTCGCTCATTAAAAAGTCACGCTGCGCGCCGCCATGTGTAATAATATGCATATAAAAATGAAGATTGATGTAGATTGATATTAGATTAGTTTCATCAGCGAGATCTGTGCGCGCGCGCTCGCTCGCTCGAGCACCCGTACATTTCAATTACGTCTTTCACTTCGTTCGCCATTAAAGATCTTACATAAAAGATATACAGGAAACCCAAGTGCTCAATCATGACGCGCGCGCCATCGATTACAAGCTTTTTTCCGCGCGCTCGTGCACGCCTGCATCGTCGATTCATTTTTTTCTCTCTCTTCTCATTACACGACTGCAGCAGCAGCAGCAGCGGCGGCAGCGTCTTCGCCTCGGCGCTGCATCTCATAAGCGTCTTTTAAAAATGGATACCTTCTTTTTTTTTAATATAAAATACCCGGTCACGATCTCGTTATTACTAATCATCTAGCGCGCTCTTTGAATCTTTTTCCATCGCTCTTGCGACTGACGCTGCCTACTCTAGTGTACGCTGCTACAGAGCGCGCGTGATAACGATGACGCGCGCTCGTAATAAACCGTGTCGTCGTCGTTTTCATCGGAAACTGACAAATCATACTTTCATCTCTCTCTTTCTCGCAAGAGTAGTCCCCTTCGCGTCTGGCCGCCTCTTCGCTCTCGCGCCCCTCATGCAAATGGATTCCTTTCAATCGCGCTCACCTCGATGCTACACAACGTGCCTGCCTCTCTCTCTCCCTCGCGCTCTAGACTCCCGGCAGCTCTTCAAATTTAATCCTCCCTTCGTGTACGGGGCTCGCGTCGATGACTTTCGAGAACGCGGCCGCGCGCGCACGTGATTTCGACAAAGGGAAACGTACAAGACGCGTAAGCGTGTGTGTGTGTGAGGCTTTCAGACGTCGCGAAAAAAAACGCGAGGGGGGCTTTCGTAAGGTGAAAAATTTCCTACATATGCCTAGGCGATGTTACGAACGTTGGGCGTACGTATATATATAATATTATATGGATGGATACATTGACGCAATGAAAAATGCGGGCGGGGAGGCGTCCGATAGAGATTTTTGATCGTCACATTTGGGGTAATGCGTTTCGTTGCTTAAGCTCCGTGGTTTTTGAGGTCGTCGTGTATAGCTGTATACAGAATTCAAATGTTGCATGGTATATCGGTTGTAAAGTGTGAAAAAAAAAGAAACAGTGTAATGTATTGGCACATTGCAACGCAGCAAAACGCTGATTTTATCGAGGATTTCAAAACTAAATTGCTTGCAAAAGGTTTTTTTGTCTCTTCTTCGACGTATCTGTAGGGTATAACAGTTGTTAAATTTTATGTATCCTAAAACACTGCAGAGGATCAGATTAGAGTCGCGCTGCTTACGGTCGGATAAGGAGGGACGATAAAACGATGAGTTTAGTACAACCTAGATAAAGGGCTGCGTATAACGAGACCGAGATAATGGTATACCAGGCAACTGTGTTCAACTATACACTCGAGAGCAAAATATTACTAATTGCGATAAACTAGGAAACCTTATTATACACGCGCAGGCGTATCTACGTTCCGAGAAACCCGCGCGGAACCGAATTAATATATACAATATAATATATATCGAGAACGGCCCGTGTGCACTAGTGATGGTATAAAAGTGACTCCGCGTAAAATTCAATCATGCCTGCTATACACGATGGGATACAGTACACACCGCGCATTACGTCGATGATTCGTAGAAACGAATAAGAGAGGCTTCGGGGCAATTAGGCTTCATGCTGAGGCTGCTGCTGCTGGTAGCGGCAATCTGCTGGTACCGTCACCCTATAATTATCCTCGCGCGCTACTCGAGAGCTTATAGTACACGTACGCGTAGTCCCTTAAAAGCCATCATCGTGCAGCAACAACGGGCGTTTGGAAATATTAACGTTTTGAGAAAATTATCGATTAAGAGCCGACTGTCGTCGGTAATATTATAAACGCTAATGGATCTTGGCAATTGAACAACAGGCGCTGATAAATCACGCTCTTGGACCTTGAGATTCTTCTTAATTTTGCTTGACGAAACTGCAATTAGATAACTGAATATTTTGCATCACGACATACACAATGACTATTCGTGATTGATCGCGCCTCTGACCCGAATAGTCCCGGTGTAATAATAATCGTGCGCGAGGAATGCAATTTTTCATTTCAACACGCACATTTTAGACGAATAACGCACCTCGCGCGTAACGTTTTTCTTTCCAGTTCGAAAGACGCGCGCGCGTGTGCGCGTTATTATACATAAGGCGACGGGCAATTGAAAAATGTAGCACAATTACTAATTTGCGCGCAGCGAGAGCTATATATAACAGCCGGTCGTGTGGAGAGAAGGTGTAAAAATACACGACGTCGAGCGCGTTAGAGACACCAAAATCCATTAACCCGTTTTTCGAGCCTATCTCTAATTCCACATTCAAAACTGCGCTCTCTCTCTCTCTCTTCCAGCGCGCGTCCACGACGATTCAAGGTCAGCGCGGCGCAGCGTGCATTCGTCTTTCTCTAATCAGCCGCGCGGCGCTTTGCATACATATATATATGTAAGTCTGCTCGCACAGAAAACGATCCGCGACGGGGGCATTCGAAACAAAGAAACTACTTCTTCCATAATATACCGGACCGCAAATTCGTTCCTTCATATATCTATACATGGAAATTCTCCATGCCAAAGAGCGAGGAACACTTAGCGAAATTTGCAAAGTTCCGAGTACACAGTACTGTTAGTTTTATTGTATCCGCGCGTCTACGTCTACACCTCGCCGTACGTACGAAGCCACCACAGCGTAGCAGAAAGAGGAGAAGAAGAAGAAGCATCAACCTCTCCTCTCGCCGCGCGAGTACATCGGCTAAGGCCAAGTTAGGAGGAAGATAGCGTCGATTATCTTAACGATCGCCTGCAGCAAAACCTGAACGGCAACTCTCCTCCTTCCACGAGTTTCTGCGCCCAGAAGAAAGAGGAGAGAGAGAGAGAGAGAGAGACCGGCTGAAAATAGCCTCACCTGAGGAGATCGGCCGGTCGCTCGCTCGTAGCCGCCGTGCAACTTCTTCTTCTTCTTTCCCTCGCGGCGATTCCAGTGATCCTGCGAGCAGCAGCAGCAGCAGCCCTTTTTTGCGCTGCCAGCAAGCAGTCGAGTAGGGCTATATATATACGCATACGTGTATGTGCTGTGTGCTACCGTACACGAGGACGAGCTTGAATTAGAGATTATACGCGAGTGTCTACTAGACGAGCCTATATGCAAATTTGCCAGGAGAGCCGTCGGCCCGTCCCTTTTCCCGTTTTAGAAACGCTTAGCGGCCGATAAGTGGCCGGGAATTACGTCTAATAATATACCTCGCGGGGAAGCTCCCATCTTTTTCGCTCCCGCGGGGATGGGGCACTTATTACGGATAATTTTGAGAAAATGTACATCTCTTGTATGCGTATGTACAAAGTCGCATCCTCCTTTTTCCCCCCTTGTACGTTGTACCTGCGCGCGCGATCGCGGGGTTTAATTGACGCCGGAGCGCTCGATACCAATGATGATCGGCCGGGGAAAGGAGAGTGTCGTGTGAATTTATTTTTCGAGCGCGCCGCGCGTAATTGCGTCGATGAAATTATATGGCTCGAAAATAGCCGCGCCGGGGTTATTTATATACATGGCGGCGGCGATGGCGTCTCTGATGAACCGTGGAAAAAGTGGATGAATCAACGCGCGCGGCGGGTGATTAGTTCGATGTATGCCAACCGTGCTTTGATGAAAATTGATGCAGTAATAAACTCGCTGCTTTGTTTTACCTGTTGTGTCAACGTGCGCTAAAAAGTCGTTATTCTTTTATTAGTCGGGCATGTTCTGGAGTGTCGGTTGTTCTGGACTTTGTGGATTTAAATATTATATGGTATGCGAGAAATATACACACTCTGTGGTTTCAATTCATACGTGAAATAATTACGTTAAAACGGTTCAAAGTGAGTAACTTAACTGCCACTTAGTGGGCATTATTTTTTTTTTTCTCGAAAACAACTTAGTGACTTAATATTTGCAAAAAATCGTCGTAAAATAGTCGTAAAGTAGCGCGACGTATTAACCCAAATGTCACATATATAAATGAATGTATATTATATGCATTCGGATGTTTCCACGAGAATTGGCCATCATAAAATTTGAATATAATACTTTTTTATTGCTATAACGTAGCCATAGGAACCATTAACCAGATACTCCAATTGTACTTTCTGCCAAGGATGTTACGCGATGGAATGTTCTGTAGTAACAGCTGCGTACAATTCATTTGTGGAAAATCCAGCAGAACTTTACGAGCAATCTAGCATTTTCCGCTGGAGTCTCCAGGTATATAAATGCGCGCAAATAATATAATAACCCGCGCCGACGACGACTGCCACTGCTCTCTGTCAATTTCGCAAGAATTTCCGCAGACGCATTACGGATGAGTCTCGAGCGGCGTAAAAAGGATGTCTCGGAGCGTCACGAGCGCTAAATCAACGAAAATCACGGCGCGTTCTCCCCGTCATTGACACAAATCCGCGGCGCGGCGCTAAAAATCGATAATTCCTTAAATCAGCAACAGCGCAGCTACCTAGGCTTCTCGGTAACCCGCGAGAATAGAAAGCCATTAAACCATCCGTATACATCTATACACACTCGCGGCAATTATCGGCAATTATACATCGCGCACAGAGTCCCAAGATTCTTCTTCTCCTCTCGCGCGTAAAAAAACGCGCACGTCCCTTTTCTCGGAAAACTCGAGCACCTTATATATACAAATAATTGCGAGGGTACTAAAGATAGATTCCGCGTATCACAGGCACCTCTCCTCCCTTTTTTTTCGTCCGATGTCGTGGCGTATAGGCTATCGTTCCGCGTGTGTATTATATTCAGGTAGCGACGCTGTCGGGTGAGTCAGAGCGAGCGGCGACATTGCGGTTGACGTTTTAGTAGAAGCAAGCGCTCGTGACATCCTCGAAAATTTAATTTAATTGCGCTGGGAGAGTGAGGTGACCGTGCGGATGCGCGCAAAAAGCATCGCAGAGACGTTTTAATGCCGATCCCCGCGCGCAGCCGCTGATTATTTCATCACAGATGAATTATATTCGTCCGAGAGAGAGATGAGCGCGTATGCGTGCGCGGATGATATTATTATTATTACTATACGGAGGGTTATTTCGAGAAAGATGGTTTGCGTTTATTTTTCCGGATGAAATATATATATGAGTAATCGCGGAAAGCGTCGTGGATTTTTTGTTTTGGGGATAATTATCGCCGATGAAGAATTACTGTTATCGCCATGTAATCGTGGTACGGTGTTATCTAGATCTTGACATTGCGGCGACGTCGCGAACTGGATGGCTATTTGCATTAGAGGATCATTATACTTACCTCGGAACTGTTTTTCCGTAAGGCGAACGAGTAATGAGAGCCGTTCAATTCTTTTTACAATTCCGCTTTAAATACTTTTTTTGCGAGAGGCCGCAACACCAGGCATTTACTACTACTACTACGCAACTTATTCCACGCGTTACATCATCATCTAGAGCATATATTATGTTTGTCGTACTTGGCGCGTGATAGCACTATTTATTCACAACTATGTCAATAATAACAGGATGCTAATGCGGCAACTCAATAATAGGAAAAACTTCTTTGTCTACGCGTCTACAATAATTAAATCATCCCTATGTTAGCCAATGAAATAATTATATCTTTTTCTCCAACGATAAACATCAATCTCGACCCGATGTCTTTGTTATACAGAACCGCAGTAACCGAAGCTCATAACAACGCGCAGTTAATCTAGTTATTCAGAGCTTCCACATAACACATAAGATCGTTGTGCAACAAACATTTTCAACTTCCTCCAATTACCCAGGCAGCCACAACTTTCCTCTCCCATCCCTCTATATACATAAACCCATCTCATCTACAAAATCAGATAACTCTTTCCTCTCCCCCTACGTCTATATACGTATCCCCTCATTTCCATCCGCCAATCCGCGATTAGACTCCTCTCTCCTCTCATGCAACTCCCCGCCGTCGTAAATCCTCAGCGCCGCACTGGACTTTCATTCCCAACAAATACTCATTACACGCATTACCGATACACACCGACAGTGCGCCGCCGCCGCCGGCAACACAGTACACCCGCAGGCTCCAAATCCCAGCGATCGCTCGCTTGCTCTCTCTCTCTCTCTCGCTCTCGTCTATAATAAAGCCCCCGGCAAGCTCTGGAAACCCCCCATAAATCCCGTATAATGCGGAATTTCTCCCTCATTGCTTATATACACCGCCGCCGACGTCGTGTATTTGCAATTCCATTGTGGCTACCCGTACGTATATACACTGACTCCTCTGACTCTCTGACTTGCGAGCGCACAAAGACTCGCCGAGCCCTTTCCGCAGGGACTTTAATGGTCAGACCGCTGGGTATACGTATACACGCGCGTGTATATAAATATACCACGTGATCCGAATCGCTGCTCGTTCGGTACTTAAGGGCTGGTTTCTTCGGGACGAGCGCTACAGGAGAAAGAGGATGCGCGAATAAGAAGAAGAAGAGAAGGTAGTAGTAGTTGTAGTAGTAGTAGCGACGTCCGGCGATTCTCCGAGCGGAGAATCTTCGCCGACGCGAACAATAAGGACTTTTGCGCGGACTGCTCGCGTTTATTTTGCACGCGCGTACTGTATATGCATGTATATAAAGCGGGACTGAAAAACAAGAGCCCGGAGGGGGGGACTTCTCTGCTCCCCCGATGCTCTGCATCTCGCGATAAATTACATCGGTGTCGGGTGAATCTTCTTTCTTTCTTTCATTTATCTTTTTTTTTCGTTCATTTGCATTCGCTCGGTGGTGCGTACACGCAGGGATTTTTCTCGGTGGTGGGATTTTTTAATGAACGGATGCTGTATTGTTAATTAGCGGGATGTATATACCTTAGGCGCTGATCGGTTTCCCCGATGTCGCGGATTTTTAACGGATTAGCTGACAATAAATTGCGAGAGGGGAGGAGTATAAGGAGGGATTTGCATATTGGATTGTAGTTACTGGTCAATTAGAGATGCATGTAAGTCGATACCGTGCGGAGAGTTTTATCGGGAGAATCTTCTTCTTGAATAGTCATGAGGCTGTGACTGTTGGAGTCGCGCTCAAGGTATCTACCCAAGAAAACAGGGTTACCGCGTTGTTGCTCTGAATAACTATCTACAGAAGATAAAAATGTAATTGTTGTTTTCGTAAAAGAGTCTCTCGTTTGTATATAAAAACATTATTTAGAAATCTTGATAGTATATACCGTTCTTCAAGAAAATTATATCTTCGCTATACCCTGTGCATAAAAACCTGACCATCAGCAGTCACTTTTCCAATCCGATCGATTAGAAGCAAAAGCAGTAGTTCTACCGGTCAAGAGCGCAATGCAACTGAAAACGAAGCCGCAGCAACACACAGAGAGAGAGAGATGCTGCACTATACATGCGTTCGGGTTAGGTTTCGGCCCCGAGTCGAGAGTCGCTCCACCGGTCAATTACCAGGTGGGATGCCATTCATCATACAGAGCTCGATTCTCACTTAGAAACAGGTTGTACTGTGATTTCTCTCTACTCCTCGTGCGCACGAGCGAGCGAGAGAGAGAAATATGTGCCTCGGACACTTTCGAGGGTATAAATCATCTCTCTCTCTCTCTGCATTTTTCCTCCTCTATCGCGTTTCCACCTGCGCGCGCGCTTCTCGTTCATCACTCCCGCAGCGTGCCTAGCACTTCATTTGTTTCTACGATAGCGCGAAGATGAGCTTTCGCGCGTTACCGTGTACACGTCTATCTATTATGTTACGCTGGTTCTCGTATATTATATGTGCGTTTGAAATACTACAATGGGATTTTAAGATGGTGTACCGTGTGTCTATTGTGTTTTTCCTTCCATTCTGATAATACCTGTTTAAAATGTATAAAAATACGTATCATTTAAAGCTTACTTAACGCCACACTATTAATTTGAATCGAAATATTTTCAGTGTCGTGTATGACTTTTAAAACCAACCATCTAATACAAGGCTCACGTCCTTCGCACTACTATTATTGACACGGTCACACATTCAACTTATACACCTATCTATATACAACAACAACAGCTCCGAAAATCGCGCATTACCACTCCAGCGCACGTACTTGCCGCATATAAGCCATTAATAATACACCTGCCGAACTCCCCTGACTCTCCTCCCGAGGAAATTCTAATCGAGTCTCGCTACATCCACACACGTACACTTGTCTCGCGACTTTCCTTCTCTCTCTGCGCTCGCGCGCGAAGGTGAGAATTCGCTGGCAAGGCCGACGTCGGTCGTCGCTCGCTCGCTCGCTCGCTCCCGGCGTGTAATGCGTTACACACAGGTATTACGGGTATTATCCGTATTACACGTATTACGAGTATTATAACGAACATAGCGACCTCGAGAGAGTGAGGAGAGCGATGCAGCGCAGTATAACAGCAGCTCTTGCTGCCTTCTTCCATATCCTTCGCGCCGCTTTTCTTTTTGCCCCATCCGAGAGAGTTTTTAACTTCGCGAGCGAGAGAGAACTCGTATCGCTCCTTTTGGCCTTCTTATTCCTGTTCCTTCGCTCGACGTTGCTGCTGCTCGTCGCTTCTTTTTTTCTATACGCGAGCTCTGTCTTCGACCCCCACCCCTTCCTTTGTCCTTTTTTCCTTCCTTCCGAAATGCATGCCCGAGATGCGAGCGAGCTTCGTCGGTTGAGACTACGATTTAAGATAATCCTTATCTGGCGAATGACTCTTTTCACTTTCTCGGCGCGTTTGGTGCTCTCTTTTTGCATTCGCATATATATGAGTGGGGGTGAGATCCGTTTTTATTGGCGATGAAGTGGACGCTTATCGGACCCACGGGCCCTTTTAGCGCTGGATTTATATTTGTGTCGTGGTAACGAGGCTCTTTCATTCTTTACGACCGCGTTAATTTAGTGATTCGATAAATTGCGGTATTTCATTTTGTAATAACCTCGCGTTCATATATTTTCAATTTAATTTTACGGCGAGATATCGAATATGCTTACGTAAGTGTAACCGTGATGAGTTAATTGCAACCCTAATCATTGCAGACGTATAGCGCTAAGTGAATGCAAATAATAATTGTGTGTGGCTATAGAGTTTTCACGATGAGAGATCAAAAGATTTTCTCACATTTATATACGATGTATATATAGCTACCGTAACCGTTTCAGAAGTGATCATAAAATTTGATATTCGCGCAGCTGCGCGACGACGTGTCTGATGTATCTGCCTAGATACGGGAAAAATCTTGACATCGAGAATGAAAAAATCATGGGAAAGTCATAGATAAGAAATACCGTGTGGCACATGTAATATCCACATACGCGGTGAACAAAAGACGCGTTGTAGCTGTAGGTGATTTACTGCGTGTACATAAGAGTGACTCAAAATCATATACTTTTCCTCTCCAAGGTGTATACTCGTAAAGCATCTTTCAACCTCACATGTTATCATATTTCATTCGAATATAATAATTTAATTAGTTTCCAGAAAAACCCCCACGATAAAATAAATATTACATTCAGCTCTTCAACTTTCTTATCCAACAACCTTCGTTATTTAACATCTCCGATGTCAATCCATCACTATGTACGAAACTTCCGACACTCTAGATTCTTTTCCCCATTCCATCCCCGCGCAATTAATATTCCATCAACCTCGTTTCACCTAATCAGCCATCAAACCTCCTCATCTCCCCTATACATGTACCCGTCATCCCACACTTCCATAATACCAAACCACACATAAAATCGCCTCGCAACTCGGACTCTCCCTCTCCCCCTATCTGTCTCTTTCTCTCTTTCGATCCAGCTCTCTCTCTCTCTCTCGGCGTCGACACACCCAGGAGTGTCAATTACGCGGGTGTTTCCGAGCTAGACAGTCGGAAGCATCGGCACGGTCCTCTCGTCGCATACGCAATGCGCTCTTTGAACGGTGACGTCACGCGCGCGCACAGGCAGGCACCGCGTATAGTATAAAAACATTCGCGTCACGCGCCAGACTGCGGACTCTTCGGAAAGGAAAGAGACGGATGGGTGTATGTGTGTGTGTGTGCAGTGCGCAACGTCGAAAACGCGGCCGAGCGTGAAAGATCGAGGGAGAGAACGATCCGGAGAGAGAAAGAGGAGAGGACGTGTCCGCCGGGTGAGAAGGGCTTTCGGTCTTTTTGCAAGCGCGGGGTTGTTGCAGGCTGACTGGTGCAGTGAGCCGGGAGAGGGAGAGAGATCGAGCGGATGGATACGACGGGGATTCGTGATTTAATGAGAGAGGTGGACGTGGTTCTGCTGCATGGTTGGCTGTTATTGATAATTTATTGGCGTTGTTCGCGTTTGATGATGACGATTCTCTTATATTACGTTTTATTGGGTTAATTAATTTGGTGGATTCACCGTGCGGCGTTGTAATTGTTAATACGAGATAATTCAACAATGCTGGTGTTTGGAAATGGATTCTATATTGAATTAAATGTAAATAATGGAATTAACCTATGGTATTATACAAATTTTGCGATTACTGCGCGTTTGGTGTAACCACGGTTGACGTTTATCTACTAGAGCGTAATTTGGGAAATTCACACTTTTTCAGCATATAATACGAGACCTCTTGTACTAAATTGTAGGTTATACATTCCTATAAATCCATATACAATGTCTTCTAGTATCTAGCTCGTAAAATACTATACTCTCTCCTATCTTTATGGATCAGCCGAGAATCCCAAACCCTTAATCTTCCAACGCATCCCACCCCAAGAATCCTCGTCTCTTACGTCAAAATGACATTCCTCTGATTCCCAAAAATCTCATGACTTTCCAAAAGCATTCCTTCGATTTCGGAAAATCAAAATCTCATGACGTCAGCTCGACCACCACTACCACAGCCACAAAAATCTCTCACCTAACTAATCCACGTTCTATAACCCGCATACACGCTCCATCGCAGACACCATCTCCCGATCCAAGATAACGCGCGACGCGCCTAGCGTGACGCATTCACGCGCGTCTTATACGACTAGTTCTCTTCTACTATATGTGATTCGTGTGTGTGTGTATGTACGTCCGATCGATTTCCTCGTTAGCGATGCATTTACATGCGTGTCGCGGCGATTAGCGCGCTCTTCGGTTAATTGATAGGCGACGCGCGTGCGCGCGATCACGACGACGAAAAAAGACACGCGAAAGCGCGGATGATTAAGCGGCCGAGTATAGAGTATAGATAGATAGATAGATCCGATGCGCGCGTGTCTTGCAATTAGCGAAATAAAAGATCGATCGAGCAAGAGAGCTATATATATCGTGGGATGGGGGGATAGATAAGAGGTAATCGATTTTTTTCTCCTCTTTTCGTTTGCTGCTATACGCGCTGTAGTGATGGTAATTGAATGCCGGAGAAGATTCCAGAGGGAGTGGTTGCTTTGGTTTTTGAATTAGGGCTGATTGGATTTCCTGCTGAATGTTAATTAAGTCCTCGTCGAGTGACTTTTAATGTTTATTAATAAAGCTTTGATTTTACGATTCTATATACGTGATTTGGGTATCACGCTGGTATAACGTTATTTCGAATGAAAATTACCTGATTCACTCGCCTCGCTTTGTAATTTATAAACGTATATCTTCATATAGCACCGTTGACGCTTTAAAATCTAAAAAAAAAAATCGTTACGATCGCTGCTCTCGTAATTATAAAATGAATCTCGCGCGCTTCCTCTCTCACCACGAGCATGTAAATTTATATTCACCCGCCCGGCCGATTATCTAAACTGGCTGTGCCAATGCATCCGGCGGCTCACCTGTGCGCATAATATACATATCGAGCTTTTCCAGCTTGGGGCGGCGGCACACCGGCAATATTTCTGAATGGAAAGTGATGAAACTATACTAGCGCGCGGCCCCCGCAATCGAATGAATCGATAATGGGATTAGTTCCTGCAAGCCGTGGCGCGGTGAAGGTTTTTGTAATCAATCGAATCAATGCGCGTTCGTAGGTTTCACGCGTGTAAAAATGCATAAATTACCGAAGCGCGCGTGCAACCTAACGGGATTACTATCGTTATATGCAGCGCGAACTCGAACGCCTGAAAATCGAACAATGAGCTTACGTATATATATCGGCGCTTCGACGTAACCTCGATCGAATGACTGGTATAAAATTTACGCTCATTGTTTTTTGTCCCCGTTTTAATGTGACTACTAACTCGCATACTCCTTTTTCTCTCCTGTAACCATCGTATTATATACATATACTTTCTTTCTCTTTCTGTTTGCGCGTAGTAGTATATACGTTTCTTTATTTTCAGGGCGCGGCTTAGGGCCCTTTTTTTCGTTATAGTCAATAAAACTTATAAAAGGATAGAATTTAATGGCGACATTGACATTTAAGTAGCTCCAGATTGTGCGAGAGAAACGTTACGAGGTGCGTTCCCCTCCCGGTCCCCGCGGTAAAATATACCTTTACGCATCATCGTAAAGGAGCAATCTCGGGGGTACCATAATGTCCGCCTTTTTATGATGTGGCCGTAGAAGGTAATCTTCGGCCTCATCATCATGGGGAGAGAGGAGCAAAAAACAGATATTCCGAGGAAGATGAAGATAAAAAATATTAATTTTTTCACAGGTGACATCGCGCTATTTGCGATGGCGAACAAATATAAAAAAATGTATTTTCTTTTTCGTATAGGGACTTCTGAATGTTTAATGAACGAGGTTTAACTTTATACTAGGGCTGCTCGAGAGCAAGACAATAAAATATTTCTGTTATTATTGTTATTATAAATTTCTCCCTTGACTTGGTCTTGCCAGTCAATATGAAAAGTATTATTGTTTTGTCTTTGAAATTCTTGATCATATTGGAGTTACACAGACGTGCTACAGTAAGCGAGTCAATTATTAAAAAAGGTCTCAAACCCAAATATCCGGAAACACTATAGGCCCACGCAAAAATGTTGTTACGCAAATGTGCGACAAAAAGTAAGTCGATTATATAAAAAAGTCTTAAACCTAAATAGTCGGGGCACGCGCGGTCTACGTAGAAGAGGAAGGCACGCAGACGCGAAACAGTAAGCGAGTTGACTATTTGGGTTTCAGACCTTTTTAAATGATTTACTTTTAAAAACATTCTTAAATTTATGAAGTTGTAAGTTACAAATATATTAGGTTTAATATAAAAACAGTAAAGTTTTGGCAAGTATAAATAAATGTCAAATTTGAAATTTGATTTTTCCCGTCATATATGTGCAGCCGGCTAGAGTCTAGTTCGCACACCGCCGCTTGGCGGCGCACCCCCTCCCTGTTGCCTCACGTACCTAAGTAACCCGGCCTGAGGGGATATAGCAGTCATCAACAACCGAAGTTTATTGAGTTAATAAATACGCCTTTGTTTCCGAGTTGAGTCATTGTTTTTATTCAATCAGTTATTATATGATTATTTCGATAAATTATTACAATTAGAAAATTTTGAGTTATTTTCAAGACAAGAAAAGATTTTTTACATTCTTGACACCACAATCTTGATATTGTATCGAAAACTGTATATAAATATTGTATCGATT